>PVKE010011022.1:0-41193 GCA_004027555.1 Craseonycteris thonglongyai
GACCGAGTCCCAGACCATGCGGACCCATATGCTGAAATGGGGTGTGCTTCCCATGTGAGAGGCCCCCAGTTCGGTTCTCACCCCCTGGTTCAGCCCCTGGCTCCCCGGGGCATGCCTCCAGGCCCCCTGACCGGTTCCCGCCATGCATGACTCCCACCCACCTGTGTGGAATGAAACCATGTCAAGAACTGATGATGTACAGCTATGGAGACTGCTCTGGGCCCTCCCCTTTCTCTCTGTCTCTGTCAAAAAAACAGTAAAATAAATCTTTAAAATGGTACATGGGGATGCTGGGATGGCTCAGCAGGTTGAGCACTTGCCTAGCAACCGTGAGGTCCAGAGATCAAATCCCAACCCCGGCCTATACAAACCCATATGCTGAACAGTGGCACAGCTGGTAATTGTCCCACAGTGAAAGTTCTCACCTCCCATGTGGGAGGCCCCATGTTCAGTTCCCACCCCACATCCACCAGTGTGGAATGAAACCATGTCACAACTAATGATGTGCAACTATGGAGACTGCTCTGGACCCTCCACCCTTCTCTCTGATTCTGTCTCTATCTATCTCTCACATTCTCTCAAACAATAACATAAAAATCTCTAAAATGGTACATCTGGTCAGCCAATCAATAGTTCATTCCTTTTTATTGTGAGTAGTATTACTTTGTGTGGATATACACCAGGTCCTCAAATGCTTCATTCAACATCCTTTCAGTATGTTGATGAGATGACACAGAAACTTAACTTCTTTATATCAATTAGCCTATGATGAAACAGGTTTCGTTATATGGAATTGCACTTAAAATCAACGAACCCATTGATGACATTAAGTGGGAACTTAATTTACCACAATTTGTTATCAGCTCACCTGTTGAGAGACATTTAGGTTGTTCTCAAGTTTTGGCTATTACCAATAAGCTTCCATAAGTACTTGTATGCAATTAAATTTATGAACATATGCTTTCATATCTCTTGGGTAAACACCTAGCAGTGGAATGACTGAGTCACATCATGGGTGTCTACCTTGTTTTCAAAGATGATTGTACCATTTTATGTTCCCACCACCCGTTCTTCCACATCCTTGCCAATACCTAGTATGGTCAATCTTAAATTTTAGTCATTCTTACAGATGTGTATATCTCACTGTAATTTTAATTTGCGTTTTCCTATTGGCTAATGTTTCCATGTTCATTATTTGTCATACTCATCTCTGGTGTGTCTTTGGTGACATGCCTGTAGTAATCCTTTGCCCATTTTTTACAGGTTGTTTTCCTATACTGAGCTTTGAAAGTTCTTTATATATGCTGAATACAAGCCCTTTTCAGCTGTATCATTTGTAAATACTGTTTCCCAGTCTGTGGCTTATCTTTTCATTCACTTAAGTGTCTTTCAAAGAACAAAAGTTCTTAATTTTGATCAAATCTAGTGTATCAATCTGTTCTTTTATGAATTTTGCTTTAGATGTCATACCTAAGAACTCTTCCTAACCCAAGGTTACAAATATTTCCTCCCATTTTCTCCCAAAAGTGTAATAATTTTAGGTTTTACATTTAGATCTATGATCCATTTTGTGCTATTTTTAAAATGTATGTTGCAAAATGTGGAACAAGTTTAGATTTTTACATATGGATGGCCAGCATTATTTGTTGAAAAGACAAATCCTTTTTCCCCTGAATTACCTTTCCACCTTTTTTAAAAAATCAATTGATGAATGGGTATGAATCTATTTCTAGACTACTCTCTGTTCCATTGGTCTATGTCTATCCCTTCACTAACAGCACACTGTCTTGATCACCAGGCTTCCTAGTAAGTCTAAAAATCAGGTAATATGAATCCTCCAAATTTGATCTTCTTTAAAAAATAAATAAATAAATAAATAAAAGTTATTTTGGCTATTCTAGTTCCTTTGCACTTTCATGTGAATTTGGAGCTTACCTTGTCAATATATATTTTTTTTTTTAAAGATTTATTTTATTGTTTTGAGAGAAAGTGAGAAAGAGAGAGAGAAAAACAGGAGGGCCCACAGCAGTCTCCATAGTTGTACATCATTAAGTTGTGACATGGTTTCATTCCACACAGGTGGATGTGGCACCGCAAAGGATGGGAACTCAACACCGGGGGCCTCCCACATGGGAAGCAAAAACCTTTGCTATCATGCCATCCCAAAAGTTACCAGTTATACCAAAGTTCAGCATATGGGTTTGAACGGGCCAGGGCCAAGAATCAAACCCCAGACCTTGAGATTGCACTGAACCACTGAACTACCCTGGCATACCAATTTTTTTAAAGCCTTCTTGAATTGTAATTGGGATTACAATGAATCTATAGATCAATTTGAAGAGAACTGACAAGTTACTAACTGCAATGGTTAATTTTCTGTGCCAACTTACTTATAGATTTCAGATTGTCCAGTCCTCACAATCTTCCTCTATAAATACACATCCCATAGGTTCTGTTTTTCAGGAGAAACCTAACTAACGTGCCAATATTGAGTTTTCCAATCCATGTTCACAGCTGGGGAGAGAGACCAACCTGAAGGGAGGAGATAGTACCTGGTCATGGAGAGAAAAGGAAGTGAAGTCAAACTCAATGAAGAATCTACTCTGGTCTGAGTGCTTCACGTGTGATGAGAGGTGGACAGAGAATTGAAGTAACCTACTGAATATCACCAATGAGAGGAAGCCGGGATGGCTCAGTGGGTTAAGAGCTCACTTTGCAGTGCCGGGGACCGGGGATCAAATCCCGGCCCCGGCCTGTGCGGACCCATGTGCTGAACTAGGGAGTTCCCCCAGTTCAGTTCTCTCTCTGTCTCTGTATCTCTATATCTCTTTCTATCTCTCTCTCTGTCAAAAACTATATATATATATATATATATATATATATATATATATCACCAATGAGGGATAGAGTTGCCTGTGTTAGAACCCGGATCTGATTCACAAACCCATGACTTTTCACATCAAGTGATTTTTCATTTTTCCAAGTGAACGCTGTCAGAAGAAAAAAATCAGTATGTCAAGGAAAGGAGGAAAAGGGCTGTGAGAGAGGCATGGGGACAGAGAAGGACACAGACTGAAGGATCAGAGAATATCACAGAACCCCAACACAGGAAGGAAGGAAGGGAAAGGGTGAGCCCAGCACTGTTTAAAGGATTAATTGCATTTGATTTAAAGATATCTTGTTTGGGTTCAGATTCTTATACAACCATGGTCAAATCACCATTATTCACAATACTCAAAAGGAGGAAACAAACAACCCAAGTGTCCAGCAGCAGATGAATGGATAAGCTGAATGTGATCTAGTATACGGTGGGATATATTCAGCCATTAAAAAAAAGAAAAGAAATTCTAATAAGTGCTATAACATAGATGAATCTTGAAAATGTTATGCTAAGTGAAATGATTCAGTTACAAAAGGTCATTGTAGGGGAAGCTGGGATGGCTCAGTGGGTTGAGCACTCCCATTGCAGCCCTAGGGTCCAAGGATTGAGTCCCAGGCCTGGCCCCAGGACATGTAGACCCATAGGCTGAACTGGGGTGTGCTTCCCACCCTAGTTCAGTTCTCATCAGGGCAAGCTTCCCATGTGGGAGGCCCCCAATTTAGCTCCAGCCTGGGGCATGCTTCTCATGTGGAAGGCCCCCCAGCTAGTGGGGGGTGCTTCCCATGTGGGAGGCCCCCTGCCCAGTTCCCCCAGTTCCTGCCCGAGGCAGCCCTGCGTCCACCTGTGGAATGAAACTATGTCAAAAACTGATGATATACAACTATGGAGACTGCTCTGGGTCCTCCCCCTTCTCTCTGTCTCTCTTTCTATCTCTCTCTCTCTCTCTCTCTCTGTCAAAAACAATAAAATAAAACTAAAAAAAACAGGTCCTGTAACCATGTCACAACTAATGATGTACAACTATGGAGACTGCTCTAGGCCCTCCCCACTTTTCTCTCAAAAAAAAAAAAAAAAAAGGTCAATATATTAGTCAGTTCAAGCTGCCATAACAAAATAGCACAGATTGAAGAACTTAAACAATAAGAACTTTATTTTCTCACAGTTCTAGAGACTGGAAGTCCAAGATCAAGGTGAGGGTAGGTTTGATTTCTTCTAAGGCCACTCCTTGGCTTGTAGATGGCCACCCCCTCACTGTGTCCTCACATGGTCATTTCTCAGTCTGTGTTGTGTCCTAATCGCCTCTTCTTATATGGACACCAGTCAGATTGGATAAGGACCCATCCATATAACCTCATTTCACCTTAATTACCTCTGTAAAGACCCTATCTCCAAATAGTCATATTCTGAGGTACTGGGAGTTAGGACTTCAACAAATGAATTTTGGGGAGAACACAATTAATTCCATAATAGACAAATGTATGATTAGATTTAAATGAGGTTCCTAGAACAGGCAAATTCATAGAGAAAGTAGAATGGTGGTTGTCAGGGGCTGGGGAGGGGAGGGGCACCTGGAATTATTATTTAATGGGTACAGAGGTTCTACTTAGGATGAATAAGTTCTGGAGATGGATAAAAGTGGTGATGGTTGCATAACACTATGAATGTAATTAATGCCACTGAATTGTACCTTAAAAATGGTTTAAAAAGAGATAGCAGGATAGCTTAACAGGTTGAGTATTTGCCTTGCAACCCTGCAAAGTTCTGGGATCAAATCCCAGCCCCACCTGTGCAGACTCATATGTTGAACTGAGGCACAACTGGTAACCACCTGGATGGCAGAGAAGGTTCTCACCTCCCATGCAGGAGGCCCCTGGTTTGCTTCCTGGCCCACACAGCCGAACACCCACCTGTGTGGAATGAAACCATGTCACAAATTATGTACAACAATGGAGACAGCTCTGGGCCCTCCCCCCACCTCACTCTCTCTCTCTCTCACCTTCTCTGAAACAATAAAATAAATCTTAAAAATGTTTAAAATGGGATAGCTCAGCAGGTTAAGTGCTTGCTTTGCAGCCCCAAGGACCAAAGATCAAATTCCGGCCCTGACCCATGGAGACCCATATGCTGAACTGGGGTGTGCTTCCCAAGGGGGAGACCCCTGGCTCCAGGGGGGTATGCCTCCCATGCAGGAAGTCCCCAGCCTAGTTCCCACTCCATATAGTCCCTATCCACCTGCATGGAACAAAACCATGTCAAAAACTGATGATGTACAACTACGGAGACTGCTCTGGGCTCTCCCCCTTCTCTGGGCCCTCCCTCTTCTCTCTGTCTCTGTATCTGTCAAAAACAATAAAATAAACCTTTAAAAATGGTTAAAATGGTAAATTCTGTGATATAGATATAGATATAGATATCCACAATTTTTTAAAACTGAATAAAAGGGGAAGCCGGGATGGCTCAGTGGGTTAAGCACTCACTTTGCAGCCCTGGGGACCAAGGATCGAATCCTGGCCCTGGCCTGTGCGGACCCATATGCTGAACTGGGAAGTGCCCCCAGTTCGGTTCTCACCGGGGTGAAGACCCCGGCCCAGTTCTTGCCCTGTGCAGCCCCTCGCCCACCTGTGAAATGGAACTATGTGGAAAAACCGATGATGTGCAACTATGGAGACTGTTCTGGGCCCTCCTCCTCCTCCTCCTCTCTGTCTCTGTATCTCTCTCTCTCTGTCAAAAAGAATAAAAATTAATCTTTAAAAAAAAAAACAAAACTGAATAAAAGACACCCTGTTTGGAAAATAAGAGACACATAAAAGGGGGTGGGGGTATAGATGTGACTGAAGATAAACTCTCAAATTCTTCCATAGACTTAGTCCTGTGAAATCTCCACACTGTTCCTCCCACATCACACATCAGCACTGCTACCTTCTGAGGGCAAAGACCTCTTTCCCCAGCTCAGTCATAGGCAAAAGCTGCCAGAGCACAAAGCCTAATGGTCCTCATCCTCACCCTCACATAGGTCCTGTAGTTAGGTCTCTTTTGGCAACTGACTTGCTAGATTAACCCAGGCCTCAAGCAGTTCCTCAAAGGACTGTGTAAACCAAGTGGGACCCTAACAAGGCAAGTCTCTCTGCATCTGAATCTGCTCTACACAACACTAACATAGCACAGCAAGCAACCATCATCGAGAGTTTTTTTCCATTTATCTTAGTAACTATAGGTCACCTACCTTAGAAGGAACCGTATTCCCACCCAGAGCAAGAATCTCCTCCACAGTAACTGACAGATATATACCCAGCCTCTGTCCTCCAATGACAGGTAACTCACTACCAGAGCATCAACTCCACTGTTTTAAATATGATGTGAGGTCTAGAATGAGCCACAGTGCTCCAGATCTCATCCCCACCTGCCACCTCACTTTCCCACCCAAAGCCAGGGACACATACCATGAGGACCACATGGGGAATGGAGACCACCTCTCCCTTGATTTCAAATAAGCAGCCCCCCACTAACCTCTAGTGCTTAGCCAGACCCACTAATATTTCCTTGTACCTACAAGGAAACAGGAGATTTTCATCAATTCTCTTTGCAATGGAAATTTTCAGAGCATCCTCTGTATCTCCCACAGGGCAAGAGGCAATGTAAGAGGGTCAAGTATCAACAAACTAATCTCTGGTACATATGCAGTACCTATAGTCTTTCCTAATCATGTTCTCATTTCTCCTTTAATTTGATCCTGAGGCTGTCCACCGAGACAGGCTGCACCCAAAGGGGAACTGTGACTTCGGCCCTCTAATTCAGGAAACTCTGCAGTTGTCACTTAGCTCCTTTTCAACACCAGGGGTGTGTTGGGGAGAACAGGTTTGGGAGCTCATTCCTTTCTACAGCTGTGAGATTCAGGGCTGGTCCTGCTCAGTATCCCCTAGTCCTGCCCCCTCCTGTAGGTCAGCAAGTGCTCTTGTCAATCAACAGATAAAACTTGCAACTCAGCAGGGCAGGGAAAAAGTGGAGACTAAAGGAGAGTATGGTGCTAGCCCTACCCCAGCCCAGGAATTGTAGGGCACAGATGGCACAACTCAAGAATGAAAAAAGGGGGAAAGCTGGGATGGCTCAGTGGGTTAAGCGCTCGCTTTGAAGCCCTGGGGACTGAGGATTGAATCCCGGCCCGGGCCCATGCGGACCCACATGCTGAGCTGGGTGTGCCCCCAGTTCAGTTCTTGCAGGGACCTATGTGGGAGGCTCCCGGCCCAGTTCCTGCCCTGCGCAGCCCTGTGCCCACCTGTGGAGTGAAACTATATGGAAACTAATGTTAACTATGGAGACTGCTCTGGGCCCTCCCCCTTCTCTCTGTCTCTCTCTCTCTGTTTCTCTGTCAAAAATCAATAAAATAAATCTTTAAAAAAAAAAAAAGAATGAAAAAAGGACAAGTGCCACTGAGACAGGAGCATCCAGTAAAGCACAGAGGTGCAGTTGGATAAAGAAGGGAAAATGGGATGAACTCACATGGGACAGGGCGGAGCCAGAGGTAACAAAATCTGACACTAAGTGCTTCATGGCCAGCCAGTCCCAAGGGGCAGCTGGAGGATTTGCATGTGTTTTACATTATGGTCTTAAGCCAGTTAATCAACCACTAAGGAGCTCAAGGTCACAGGAAAGACCCCCATTCCACTAGATGGCCCTTCAAACATCTCACAGAGCTGGGGCAAGTATTCTGCGGCCAAAGATGCCCCCAAATTATGATACAAGGAACATTTATTATAAGCCCATGTGCCACAAAAGCATAAAGATGGGTTCAAAGTACTCATAAAGTATAGCAAGAAAGCAAAAATTAGAATAGAAGAAGACCACACAAAGGCAAGCACACAAAGTGAAGCCATGTACAAGGCTGATACAAAAAGCAAATGGCCCTACATACTTAAGTCCCTCACATGTGTGTAACCTGATTACTTGCCAATTCAGTGTCCTTAAAATAAGAACAAACCAACTGCTCAGGAGAAGTGAAATTATTTCTGCTACCAAGACTCGAGACTCGACATGAATTTCTTCTGAGGCTCTTCTTAAAGGGGACATGGTGTAATGCAACCATCCTTGAGAACATAAGAGTAGACATTTCCTATGTGGTTTATCCCTAACAGAGACCCTTAAAATAGGGCAAGGAGGCTACCAGGAACCAAGAATGCCCAGCCCCTTCCCAAAGAAACCAGTATCAAAGACAGTCAATGGTTCATGCTTAGAATGTACCTTCTCCTCCATGGCCACCCGGCCCGTACAGACCCATATGTTGAACTGGGGAGTGCCCCCAATTCGGTTCTCACTGGGGTGAGACCCCGGCCCAGTTCTTGCCCTGTGCAGCCCAGCGCCCACCTATGGAATGAAACTATGTGGAAAAACCGATGATGTGCAACTATAGAGACTGTTCTGGGCCCTCCCTTCTTTCTGTCTCTGTATCTCCCTCTCTCTCCCTCTCTCTCCCTCCCTCTCTCTCTCTCTCAATCTCTCTCTCTGTCAAAAACAATAAATCTTTAAAAAAATAAAATAAAAAAAGAAGCCAGACTAAAAGAGTATATGAAGATGACCCTTAAACGTGAATTTAAACTGTGCGGGTCCACTTATACACTGATTTTGTTCAATAAATACACTGCTGGCCCTCTATATCCCTGGATCTCACATTCCTGTATTCCAGGGGTGTCAAACTGGTGGCCCGCGGGTCAGAGGTAATTTTTTGTGGCCCACTATGCTCTGAAATAAAATGAAAATAAAAAAAATTGTTATGAAGAAAATAGCGCTTAGGGGAAACTGAGGCAATACCATACACACAATTCCCTCGTTAACCCTTTAACTACTAAAGACGAGTATACACGTGGCCCAGTGCCTTTCCTGGGGGCCTGTGGGCGTGCATAAACACGCTGACTCAGTTCCAGCGACATTTGTAAATGTGATGTGATCCGTGTGAATCTTGACTGTTGCACCAAACGGCCTGTGTTTTAATTAAGTTTGACACCCCTGCTGTATTCAAACCACAAAGACAGTATATTCAAGCTGAGGTTGGGAACCTATGGGTGTGGGGATGGTCAACTTTTGTGCACTGTTCTGTATTCTACTTTACATAAGGCCCCTGAGCATCCTCGGATTTTGGTATCCACTGGGGGGTTCCAGAACCAAACCCCCATGGATACCAAGGGACACGTGTAGTTTAGTTTTGGAAGTGTCAAAAGTTTTATGTAAGGATGCCGGGATAGCACAGCAGTTGAGCACTTGCCTCACAATTGCAAGGTCTGGGGTTTGATTTCCGGCTACTGCCTGTGGAACCCCATATGAGGAACTGCAGCACAACTGGTAACCACTGGGTTGGCTCAGTGGTGAAAGTTCTCACCTCCCATTAGGGAGGCCCCCAGTTGGGTTGCCAACCCACATCCACCTGTGTGAAATGAAACCATGTCACAACTAACAATGTACAACTATGGAGACCAGTCTGGGCCCTTCCTGCTTCTCTCTATCACTCTCACCTCCCAAACAATATGTAAATCTTTAGGAAAAAAAAAATGTTATACATGGATCTTGGCTGCTTGGGAGGGGGTCAGCACTGTTAATCTCCCATGTTGTTCAAGGGTTAACTGTATACTGTATGTTTTGTATGAACATCTAAAATAGACAAAATTAATTCATTAAGACAGGAATTAAAACCACAGTGAGGGTCCACTATACACCTACAAGTATAGCTAAAAAAACTGTAATCTGACAGTATCAAGTGCTGGTAAGGATGCAGAGAAATTCAAATTCACATTGCTGGTGCAAATAGTACAGAACTCTCCATAAGTGGAACTTTAGAAATGTACAAATGTGAGAACATGTAAGACTGGTAAAATCCAAATAAGCCTCATGGACTGCACCAATAGCAATGCCTGGTTTCTGTGTTGTAATTTAGATATGTAAGATGTTAATACAGGGGAAGGCTGGGTAAAGAATGCACAGGACCTTCCAGTACATTTCTATAATTATTTCCAATTTTTTTTAATTTGTTTTTATTGGGATATAGGGAATGGGTCACAAAATGTCACTGCGGGTGGTTATAGCCCACCAGGCTACTGTCCATTCTAATTTTCCTGGGGTAGCTTTTGGAGCTTTTTCTTAGAGCTGCTGCTCTTGCTGCCAGCAGCCTCTTCAGATCCATTGCTGAGTGGCTCCTCTTTAAAGAGAATTTCCTCTTTTTCTTGGGGACACTCTTGTTTCCTGCCTCTTCAGGGTCAACAACTAGTTCCTCTTTGAGGGAAAGATTTTTTCCTCATGGGAAGACTTCCACTGCCACCTGTTTCCTCAAGATCACCACTAACCAGCTCCTCCTTGGAAAAAGATCTCTTTTTCTTAGGCTTGGATGAGACAGGTGGGTCTTCCATTCCATTTTCCTGAGGAGCCTCCTGGAGCTTTTGCTTTTGGGGGGGGGGGGGACGGGGGTCTTTCATTTGTCTCCTCACACTCCTCCAGTATACTACTGCTATTTTCTGAAGACATGAGGGCAATTGCAGCCAACCATTTCTTTTATTTCTTCAAGTGTTTCTTCTCTCATTTCTCCAACTTTCTAGTAATCTCAGCAGCCACTTCCTCAGCCTGAACCTTGCCTCCTTCATGACCTCTAGATTCCTTTGTGAAATCTCCCACTCTCATAAGACAGATGTTCCTCAACTTGTTCTTAAAGCTTCTCCCCAAATACACTCATGGGCACCTCAGAAAAGCAATCAATTTGTGAGGCAATACTGCATTTGTCTGCCAGGTATCAGGAGATGCAACCTTTGTTCTTGGCAGCTGCTCCGCCAATAAAGGTGGAGTGGAAAATGGATCCATGTTTGTGGTGTTACCTTGTCTTCAGGGATCTGGAAACTTGGTCCCTTTGCTGAGCCATGGGACTCACTTAGACACCAGAATTGGCCATTAAAATTTTAAAAGACAAACAATTTAGTGGCTTGGTGGGCTGTTGAATATACTGTTTGTGAAAATTCACAGAACTAAACACAAGCTATACTCCCTCTTCTGGCTTTACGTTATACAGAAGTACTTCAATAAGAAGGTTTTTAAGATTTTGTTTTGTTTTGTTTTGTTTTTGACAGAGAGAGAGAGAGATACAGAGACAGAGAGAGAACTGAACTGAGGGCACTCCCCAGTTCAGCACATGGGTCCACATGGGCTGGGGCCGGGATTCGATCTTCAGTCCTCAGCGCTGCAAAGTGAGCACTTAACCCACTGAGCCATCCCGGGTTCCCCCTAAAAAGGTTTTTACAACAGGTTTTGTTGGGGATGCCGGACTAGCTCAGCAAGTTGAGCGCTTGCCTTTCGACTGTGAGGTCTGGGGATTGAATCCCGAGCCCAGCTCATGCAAACCCATACCGGTACGTTGAACTGGGGTGTAACTGGTAACCACCAGGATGGCAGTGGAGGTTCTCGCTTCCCATGCACAAGGGCCCCAGTTCCGTTCCTGCCCTGCACAGCCCCACATTCACCTGTGTGGAATGAAAGTATGTCACAACTAAGGATGTACAATTTGGAGACTGCTCAGGACCCATCCCCTCTCTCTCACCTTCTCAAAATAAAAATATAAATAGATAGATAGATAATAGGTTTTGTTGAACGTTGGGTTGATCATGTCTCCCCTAGACCTCTCCCTTACACACAAAAATAAAGCCCAAGCTGCTTAATACGACTTGGAAGTCCTCTAAGAACCTGCTGACACATCTTCTCCACTTCTTCCTCCTCCCAAGCCAATGTCTGCACTGCTGTAGGACACCCTGCCCTTTCTGACCACCAGGTCTGGCTCCCGTGTCCCTCCAGGGTTGGCTGGACCCGCACCAACCCACGCGTGGCCGCTGACCTGGACCTCCGCCGTGGTATGCGTGGCTCCAGACCCTGAATCCATGGTGTCCCCACAGAAGTGTAGCCACTAGGCAGAAAAAAAAAACACGTTGGTAATTTCTTACTTTCCTCCTCTTCTGTTGAAATGACGTTTTGGATACTGTGTTAAAATTACTTACATTAAAATCGTCCCCTTTCCTACCGCGGCCTAGACCATTCTAAGTCACGTGTGCGCTGCGCCGGACTTCCGCCAGGCAGCGCCAGCTCCACCACCTGGCGCTACACAGCGTGTCCTAGGGGCTGGAGTGCAAGCTGCACGAAGGGGCAGCCACGGAAGTCAGCGACCGCCCCAGCACGGGAAACACGCGGGAACCGCATGCTTGAGGTATTTGCGCGTGAGGTCTGCGTGAGCGTGCGCATACGTCTAGAGCGGGGGCGGGGCGACACCAGAGAGCGCGAGGGCGTGAGGGGCCTGAGCATGCGCGCCAAGGGGGCAGGGCGGGGTGACGTGATCCGGAAGGGGCGGGGCCCGCAGCTGCCCCCCTGACTCCCGCCCCTGCTGAGACTGCCTGCAGTCTCAAGGCTCGTCACCGCAGGTCGGGGGAGGGGTTCCTTGGCCACACCCCAAGCCTCGCCTCGGGCCTATAGGAACTGAAGTCCCGCGGGCACTGGGAGGCGGAGCCTCTGCCCTTGTGGGCCAGGTGTCCTGGGCCCACAGCGCTCTCTGTTGACCCTCTTAGGAACTGCCCGGTCTTCGTGGGGCGTGCCTTGCACCTGCTCAAAAGGAGTTGCTGTTCAGGCCTCCTCCCGGACCAGATCCTAGCTAGGCCCTTCCCCTCAGATACTATTTAACTTACAAAATTTGGTTAGATATACCCCAAAAGAGAGAAAATTAGTTATAATGCTAAGTGAAAAAAGCCAGACTCAAAAGGCTAATGATTCCATTTATGACATTTTGGAAAAGGTAAACCATAGGAATAGATAACTGATTACCAAAAGTTGGGTGGACCACAAAGGGACATGGGCAAATACTGGGGATGAGGGAACTAATTTATATTGTGATCATTTTGGTGGTTACACAACTGTACTCATGTGTCAAAACTCACAACCAAAAACTAAAAAGTGTGAATTTTATTGAAAGTTCATCTATAGAAATTTGATGCCTGCTTAATTTATCTCTTGTTGGCATTTTTATTTGTGGATGCCTGAAATTAAGTAACTTCATGATAAAAAAGAAAAAAAAAGTGTGAATTTTACAAATGTAAATTACTTTCAATTTTTTTTAATGATAAAAAACAAGGGATGCCAGGATGGCTCAATAGGTTGAATGCTTGCCTTGCAACTGCAAGATCTGGGAATCAAGTCCCGACCCTGGCCTGTGCAAACCCATGTGTTGAACTGTGGCATAGCTGGTGGTTGCTGGGATGGCCATGTGTGTTCTCGCCCCTATGTATGAGGCTCCCAGTTTGGTCCCGCCCCCTTTACAGCCCACATCCACCTATGTGAAGTCATGTCAGAACTAATGATGTATAACTATGGAGACTGCTCTGGGTTCTTCTCCCTCTTCTTATAGATTAGATAGGTAGGTAGGTAGGTAGATAGATTGATTGATAGATAATGCTAAAAAACAGAAAGCAGGTTGATGGTTGCCAGAGGTTGGGCGGAGGCGGGGATGGGGATACTGATTAAGTGGTTCCTTTTGGAGTGATGGAAATGTTTTGGAACTAGATAGAAATGATGGTTGCACATTGTGAATGTATTTATATGCCACTGAATCATACCCTTTAAAGATATATTTTTATTGTTTTTGACAGAGAGAGAGAGATACAGAGACAGAGACAGAGAGAAGGGGGAGGGCCCCGAACAGTCTCCATAGTTGTACATCATTGGTTTTTCCACATAGTTTCATTCCACAGGTGGGCTGGGGCTGGACAGGGCAGGAACTGGGCCGGGGTCTCGCCCCGGTGAGAACTGAACTGGGGGCACTCCCCAGTTCAGCATATGGGTCTGCATGGACCAGGGCCCGGATTCAATCCTCGGTCCCCGAGGCTGCAAAGTGAGCACTTAACCCACTGAGCCATCCCGGCTTTCCCAAGAATCATAGCCTTTAAAATGGTTAATTTTGTTATGTGAATTTCACCTTTAAAAAAGTTATAAAACTTCTAAAAAATAATTTCAGGCTCCTGTCTGCCTTTCTATTCAACAAGTTTATGTCTGGGGGAAGCCAGGATGGCTCAGCAGGTTAAGGACTCACTTTGCAGCCACAGGGACCAAGGATCGAATCCTGGCCCTAGCACTGCAGACCCATATGCTGATGCCAGAGGCACCCAGTTAGGTTCTCACCCAGATTCAGCTCCTGGTTCAAGGGGGTGTGCCTTCCATGTGGGAGGCCCCCGCCCACCTGTGTGAAACGAAACCATCAGGAACTGGGCCGGGGTCTTCACCCCGTGAGAACTGAACTGGGGGCACTCCCCAGTTCAGCGTATGGGTCCGCATGGGGCCGGAGCCAGGATTTGATTCTTGGTCCCCAGGGCTGCAAAGTGAGCACTTAACCCACTGAGCCATCCCGGCTTCCCCCTTTTTTTTTTTTAAGATTTATTTTTATTGTTTTTGACAGAGACAAAAAGAAGGGGGAGGGCCCAGAGCAGTCTCCACAGTTGACAGCATTAGTTTTCCAGTTTCACTCCACAGGTGGGCTTGGGGCTGCACAGTGCAGGAACTGGGCCAGGAGCCTCACACATAGGCCTCCACAAGAACTGAACTGGTGGGTGATTGCCTGAGGGAGGAGGAGGAGGAGGGAGGGAGAGTGGGAGGGGAGGCAGGAGTGGGCACCAGCATTATGGACACACTCAGTAGTTTGTTGGGTTTTTTTGTTTTTGCTTTTTGTCTTTTTTTTTATTGTTTTTGACAGAGAGAGAGATACAGAGATAGAGAGAACTGAACTAGGGAACTCCCCAGTTCAACATATGGGCCAGCACTGGCCGGGGCTCGATCCTTAGTCCCTGGCGCTGCAAAGTCACTGAGCCATCCCAGCTTCCCCATACACTCAATAGTTTGGTGGTTACCTGGGGAGGGGGAAGGAGGGGGAAGGGAGAGTTGTTGGGGGAGGTGGGAGTGGACACCGGATATATGGTGATGGAAGGGGAGCTGATTCTGGGTGGTGAGCACATAATGCGATGCATAGGTGATGTGATGTGGACCTGTACATCCGGAAACTGTCTAATTGTTACCAATCAATGTCATCCCAATAAATTTAACAATAAAAAATTTTTTAAAAAAGAACTGAACTGGGGGCACACCCCAGTTCAGCATATGGGTCCGCCTAGGCCAGAGCTGGGATTCGATCCTCGGTCTCCAGGGTTGCAAAACGAGAGCTTAACTCGCTGAGCCATGCCAGCTCCCCCATGGCTTAGTTGTTCATTCTCTCCTTGGCGCCTCCATCAAGGAGTTGGGAGCCACTCCACCCACCACCAACACCATCTCCCATCTTTGCAGAATATCCAGAATAATCCCAGGTGTAAGAACCCCAATTTCTCCATACAACACCACACACAAAGTGGGGGAGTCACGATGCTCACCCATATCCAGCCCCCTCTGGTGAGCCCAAATAGCATCCTGTACCCTAGGTCCAGGAAGCCTTCCCCAGCAACTCAGGATAGCGCGCACCAGGAGACACAGAGTCTAAAAAACAAAGTACAAACTTTATTTTGTTTCTTTATAAAGGCACAGTGGCCTCTTGGTTTTTCCCCCCACTTTCTTAACAAAATATAATAGCTCTCCATGAACACAAAGACCTCAAAATTGTAAAAAAAAAAAAAAAAAAAAAATTAAAATAACCAACAAACAAAACAAAAAAAGAGACAGACATTTTGGGGGGGTCAAAGATGGGAAACCTGGAGGAAAAGGTGGGAGCCGGCTGGTGGTGGAGAGTGGCGAATCCTAGTGCTGAGATGGGGCGGGGAGGGCAGGACAGGGCAGAAGGGCAGCAGCAAACCCCAACCAAGAAGCAACTTTGACCCCAGACCCCCAGCGAGCCCTGACCCAGCCACACCCCCAACCCATGTAAGTGCTTAAAGGAGAAAGAAAAAAAACCAAAAACAGGAGGGAAAGAGGGAGTTAAAAAGTGAAACTCATAGGGATGGCTCCAGGGAGGGCAAATGTGGAGTTTTGTTTGATTTTTCCTCGTTCTTAAAAACATGTTTAAGTGAAAAATGCTTTTTGGCAGAGAGGCCAGGCACCTCAGTGTCAGCTCCCTTAGCCTCCCGGGCAAGGCCCAGCCCCCGGTGTCCCGGTGTTCCCACACACTCCCACCACCCCAGCCTCAGGTTAGGTGGCCTTCGCTCAAAGGTTGATTTACAGTATTGAAAAAGAGGTCATAAAAGAGACCCAAATGACATCATAATTTTGTAAAAATTCCTCACTTGCTGGCCTGCATGTACTCCCTGTTGCTGCCCCGGCCCCCTCTAGCCCCCAGAAGGGAGAGGAGGGCTGAGGGGTGGTCAGGGAAGCCCCCCTGCCCCCACCAGCTCCTCCCGGCTCTGGTCCATGGCATCACTGTCCGAGGCCTCTGAATCAGAGGCGGTGTCAGAGGCCTGGGCCTCCGGGCAGCTTCGGACAGGCTTTACGATGACCGCTCGCCGCTGCTCCTCTTCCTGCTCCTGTCTTTCCTGGGTGCCCTCAATGTGCTGGATCGCCTGGGGAAACAGGTTGTGATGAGTGCCCAGAAAGGTTTAGAAGCCTGGCAAAGCAGCAGGTGGCCTGCGGGGGGGGGGGGGGGGGGGGGACGGGGACAAACTTTAGCAAACCCCTATGCTGAGCTGAAAATCCCTTCCAGATAACAGTGCAGAGCTTGGTAGAAGTCACCAATTGGGGAAGCCGGGATGGCTCAGTGGGTTAAGCTTAAGCGCTCACTTTGCAGCACCAGGGACCGAGGATGAGTCCCGGCCCCGGCCCGTGCGGACCCATGTGCTGAACTGGGGAGTTCCCCCAGTTCAGTTCTGTCTCTGTCTCTCTCAAAAACAATAAAAAAAATAATAATAAAATTATTAAAAAAAAAAAAAGTCACCAGTGTCTATCATTTATTTATATATTTCAAAGTTGGCTGTTCACTGATGGAAGGTTTTGTTATTTTGTTATTCAATTTGCTGGGTTTATGTGCAACTAATGTTTAATGGGTTGATGGGGGCTTTTGTTTGTTTTTATTTAGTTGTTTGTTGCTTACATTGTGATGTTGTCAGGGCTCCCAAGGGGTCCCTATCCCAGGCTGAATACAGTAGTAACTTCCCAGCCTGCCTCACAGAGATAATCATCTCATTTCTTCTTCTGGTGTAGAAGGCTTATCTGTCCCCCTCCCAGCCACTGCCAGCTCCACCCCTTGTGAAAGGAGTTTTGGACCAACCCTACAGCTGGATGCAGGAACTCTGGAAGCCCAGGACTCCAAGAGCAAAGAACCCTCTCTCTCAGCAAACCCCATGTGCACGGAAGGAACAGGGTCCTCCTCCTGGACTATCCTGTTCCCCATTTCTCCTGTTCCCCCTCACATACTTCACAGAGCTGCCCTTCCTACTCGCAAAACAAAGGATGATTTGGAAATAGACACATACGTACGTACCCACACACACAGTTTTGAGACCTCCCCCACTATACTCAAGCCCTGGCTCACTCTATTCAGACCTCCACTCTCCAACCTGCCCCAAAGGGCCTATTCCCAGAGGATGACCCCCTTATGCTACGCCCTCCCCAAGCCCAGGTACCTGTACAATGGTATCCAGATTTTGCCGGGATGTGGAAACAGAGTTGATGACCGAGGAGGGGCCCATGGTGACGACATTGATGTGGTGGGAGGGAGGGGGTGGTGGTGCTGGTACAATCACCGTAGGATGGTGGGTGGGGGCCGGGGGGGGCAGTAGCTGCAAAACAAAGGCCAAAGTCTCCAAGAGCTTCCCCTTCCCTCTTGTGGCATGAGACACACTCCAAAACCATTTCCCTCTACCCACTGCCTCAAGATAGCCTCCACCGACCACTCATGGGGGGCTGGCCAGTTGGGGATCCCCCAGCCCCTCTTATTTTAAGAAACAAAGAAATGGCAGCCTAGAGAGGGGATTCCAGCCATCCAGGATCCCATGACCTCTTCACTATCCAGCCCCAGGCAAGTCCAACACCTAATACAGTGGTGGTCAAGAGTTTAGATTCTGGATTTAGAAAGCCAGGGTTGAAATCCATGCCCCAATCACTGAGGATCTTGGGCAAGTTATTTAGCCTTTCTGTGCCTCACTTTCCTGATCAGTAAAACAGCCTCAAAGGGCTGCTACAAGGTTTCATGTAATAATATATGCACATACCAGGAATGTCTGCATTATTACGATTTAGATTTACCCTGGATTTGCCCTGCTGGACACTAAGGCACCAGTGCAGAGTCTCAGAGCAGAGTCTGAGTAGTGGAGGACCGCACAGCCTCCCTCCCAGATGCCACCTGCTCACCTGGGTCCGCAGGTGCTGCTGTTCCCGCTCTAGCTTCTCCTGATGCAGAAGACGCACCTGTTCCTGCTGCTGCTGCAGCTGCACCTGCTGTGCAATCACCTTGAGCTTTTCCGGGTACATGTGGGCCTCCAGTGAACGCACCTGGGGGCAGAGTGGCCGGCTCAGGGGCAGGTCCTAGACCACACCCTGGAGCCTCCTCCAGTGCAAGGTCCTCAGGGCTACTGAGGTCAGCCTCCTCATGCTCTACCCTTCACAAAGCAAGCCACTCACTCTCGTTGCAAACCCTAGCAGGAGACTGTCACCCTGGAGGAGAGACCAAAGCCCACCAGGCTGGCCCTGGCTCATCTCTCCGTCCATGGCCTCCCTCATGCCATGCTCCCGTCCCTCTCTTAAGCCTCAGGGCCTTTGCTCGTGCTATTCCCTTTGCCTAGAGCACCCTTCTCCCTTCTCTGCCTGGTTAACTGTGAGACTCAACTGTACCCTTCCCAACCTCCCAACTTCGGCTCCAGTCACTTTAACAGAGAAGCCATGGGGCAGCCCAAATCCCGCTCCCAATGCCCATGCTTCCTGCACAACCTTTATCACATCTGCATTTTCACTGTGTTAAGATCCTTTCACTAATCTCCCTACCCCAACCCAGACAGTAACCCCTAAGGATGGGGACCTGTCTGGTTTGCTCCCCACTGGACCTCCCCACTCCTAGGCCACCTGGTACAAAGCAGGCATTCCTGTAAATAACTGCACAAGGGAAGCAGGGGTGGGAGAAAAAGTAGAGGGATGGAATCCCCCCATCCACCCACCTGCCTCACCTGCTCCTCCAGCATCATGCGCACCGAGCGCTCCTTGTCTAGCTGCTGCCTCAGCTCAATCATCTCCCGCCGCAGGTCCTCGGCCTTCTCGTCCTCCCAGATGTCCGGCGAGCCAATGCCCTCGTCCTTGTCCTCTGCTCGCCGTCGCTTGGGAGATGAACCACTCAGCTCCTGGGAACCCCAAGGGGTCAGTGAGTGTACCTTGACACCCCTGTACCACCACCACCAACGGGAAAGTCAGGGGACTCCATCGTAGTCCCCCAAAGCTATCAACCCAGGAGCACCAGTACTGGGAGCCCCATTCTGCAAATCCAACAATGGTCACAGCCACAAACAGAGGCAGAATGGATCTGCTTGCCAAAAGTCACCCAGGTCCTTCTAGAGCTACTCCACTGCATTTGACAGATGGGTGAACTGAGGCCGACAGGAAAGCAAGTGACTGGAGTGGGTGGCGGGTCAGTGGGGAGGGTGGAACCTACAGGCCACGGGTTGGGCCCACACACACCCATGCCAGGGAGAGGGACCCAGGACAGCAGGGTGCTGAGGTGATAGGCTTCCACAGGTGCTACCTGGATGAAGCGCTTGAGCTGTGTGTTCTGCTGCAGGAGCCTAGTCTTCTCCTGCTCCAGGGAGAAGATGTACTCTGCCGTCTGCTGGAGAATGGCTGCCTGAGGGCAAGAGGGACAAGTCAGAGGCCCCAGCTGGTAGCATCTGCCAAAGCTCACATCCTTCTCCCTGCTGGAGCCCACCATCTCCTCCAAGAAGCCCTCCTTGACCTCGCCTACCTTACTGAGCTTCTCTCCATCTGTGTGGGGGATGAGGGTCTTGAGGGATTGGAAACCCGCGTTGATGCTCTGCATGCGCCTCCGCTCGTTGCTGTTGGCTATCTCCCTCCGGATCCGCCGCTCCTGGTCCCGCTGAGTCTCAGGTGTCAGTGGAATGTTGGCAAGGCTGCCAGGAAAGACCAGGACACACTCAGGCTAGGCACCCTTCATACCCTGACCCCAGTAGGCCCTTGTCTTTGCAATTCTTCTCCAGAGGACCCCAAGTGTAATCTGCATTTCTCCCCCTGCAGAAGATGCCAGACCTGGCTGATGCCTACACTAGCAGGGTGATAGAGTAGCATGCCCTCTGCCACCTGGGTGTCAAAGTCACCGTGCAAGGAAAGCTGGGATGGCTCAGCGGGTTAAGTGCTTGCTTTGAAGCCCTGGGGGCCGAGGATCGTATCCCGGCCCCGGCCCATGCGGACCCACATGCTGAACAGGGATGTGCCCCCAGTTCAGTTCTTACCAGGACCTATGTGGGAGGCTCCCGGCCCAGTTCCTGCCCTGTGCAGCCCTGCACCCACCTATGGAGTGAAACTATATGGAAAAACTAATGTTAACTATGGAGACTGCTCTGGGTTCTCCCCCTTCTCTCTGTCTCTCTCTGTCTCTGTTTCTCTCTGTCAAAAATCAATAAAATAAATCTTTAAAAAATTAAAAAAAAAAAGTCACCGTGCAGACCCCAGGTCCCAGCCCCAGTGTCTGGCCAGCACTTCTGAGTGGGGCCCAAATCCTCATGGCTAGAAAGAATCCCTGTGATTTTGATGTAGTGAGACCAGGTGACAATTAGAGACACCTGCTACTCGGACTCCTCTGAGCTCCTGGACCAACTCCTTCAGAGTCTCAGGCTTGAGGACTGAGTCCCTCTTCCCTCCCCATCCTCATTGCCACATCTCTAGCCACAAGCTCCTATACAAGCCCCCAGCCACCCTGTGCTAAGGCTTCAAAGACAGGTACCACTAAGTTCAGGAAGGGGACGCCAGGCCCACCTACCCCAAGAGGCAGACCCACCCTGTGCCAGAGAAGCAAGGTTCTCAGCTTGCAGTGGGCAATGTTTTTGCATATTATGTGATTATATCTTTCAGGAACAGCAGCCAGTGGGGTGACAGAGAAGGCAGCCAGCGGAAGAGGGTTGAGACTGCAAGCTGAGAGGCGTTGGCGGGAGGCAGAGACAGCAGCAGGGCCTGTGAGCCCATGGGCCCAAAGCCATTACTCCCAAGGGCTGGGCCTGTGTGTGGCCTCAAGAAGGCTTGTCCCCCCTTCCCGGCCCTCTCCTGCAACTCCCCCCACCCCTGGCCTGATGGCTTCCAGATGCTGGGCTCCCAGAAGAGGCCACTGGCCCCACCCAAAGCCGCAGTCCTGGCTTCCTTCTGAGGGGCCCTCCTGGGGTGACCCGGTCCAGGCCTGGGCTCACACCCTTGGGTCTGGAGGAATGGGGAAAGGACTCTGGGCAGCCCTATTTCCATAGGTAGTAAGCCTGAGCTCAAAGAGACATCTGGCCCAGCTACTCTGCCATGCCAGTCCCCCATGCCCAGCCCCAGGCAGAAAGGGGCCTGCAAAAAAACCCAAGAGAACACATCTGCAAAAGCTGAAGGCCTTTCCTGGCCGCCGAGCCCACCCTATCTGTCCCTCCTGGGCTTCCTGCAGGACCCTAGACTTGTCCTTGCCCCTTCCTGGGCCTCAGCCTCCTCTCCTGACAGAGGGTGGTCAACTAGGCACCCCCAGTAGGTGCACCAGGAGCAGGGTCCATATCAGCAAGTCCTGGGGGTCCAGAGACAAGACCCCTCCTCTATCAGCACCCCCAGGGCCTCCCTGTACCCCTCCCACAAGGTACATACAGGTCCCTCACAGGGCCTTGGAATGTCAGCACTGGAAAGACCAATGACCCCCACTTTATAAATGGGATTTAGGGCTCAGAGTAGGAAGGGACATGGTTTTAGGGTCAGACAGCCAAGCATCCGGCTATCCCACTCTGGGCCTCACTTCTGTTTCCATGCCCCTACAGTAGGGGTGAATGGGGTGGTTGGAGAGTGTGCAAGTCAGAGACCTGATACAAAGGAGCATGAGTGCCCTGTGGAAGAGGGTGGATTAGAGCAAGTCCAGGCTCCCAGGCCTGGCAATGCCCTCCAGAAGCTCTATGGTGGATAGATTAAAGCTGGGGGTCTTCGGTGCAAGAAAAGATGGGGAGAAGATATCCACAGGAAGCCAAGCCACTAGGTGACTGTGTCTGGGAGCATCCTCATCCCCCTAAGGAGAGATACGAGGAGAGACTCCCCAGTCCCTGGGTCCCTCATGGCAATGCCCAAAGGCCAGAGCTGACCAGAGTAGTGAGGGGTCCAAAAGGAGCCCCATATCCATCCTTGAACCTCCCTGGGTACTAGCCCTTCCAGAAAGCCAACCTGGAGGGCCTAGCAACAGAGTAATAAGGTGTTGTTTTGTTTGTTTTTTCAGTATTTTTTAAGTTCTTACTATATTATGCTAAGGACTTGCTTTGCTGAGATTTTTCTAGTTGAATTGTCACAATCTTCCTCTGAGTTACGTGGCCATATGATTCCTGTATGGGATGAGGACACAAAGGCTTGGAAAGGGACAGCTCAGCAAGCATTGTGGCTGGGACTTGCACTTGCATCCCAGTGTGCCCTGCTCTTACCCTAAGAGGTCTCATCACAGGGAAGAATGGGTTTTGCACTGTCCCACAGAGCAGCACATCCCAACAGGTGAGTTACCTCCGTATTAAGGACCAAGCACAGGTATGCCCAGCTGTTAGCTTCTGTTATCATTCACAACTCTTCCACATTTTTCCCTCTCACAGAAACCCAGCGGAGTGGCTGCATCATCCTGCTGCAATGAGGAATCCAGGGTCCTGGGAGGTTAAGTGGCATATCCAAGGTGAGGTTGCCAGACCAGGTAGCCAGACCAGGCACCTGCAGACAATAAAGGGCACACTCTCCTCTCCCATCTGCTGATAGTGCCCTCTACTGGCGGCTCATACAGCCCACTATGGAAAGAAAGGCAGCTAGCAACCCAAGTCCCTCCTACTCCCCCACCAAGCCAGAGCTCAGAGGCCCCCACCATCCAGCTCATCGACCCATGAGACCTCAGCTCTGGGGAGCCAACCCTCAGCCTCTATTCCCCCCAGGATGCCCACAAACTAGGGAGACCAAGGAAGACTGCAGGATCCAGGCCTGTAAGCCCTAGCCAGAATTTCCCAGAAGGGTCCTGATGCCCAGGTGGGGTATAGGAGCCTATGTCGTCGCCTGCTCACCAGAAGCCGCCAGCCTGGCTCTTCCAAATGTTTCATCATGTCCCTACTTTGCCACCAAGTCCATTAGCCCAGCCTCCTGGTTCAGAAACGAGCTAGTGCAGACTTAAGTCTCAGAAAAAACTTTTGCCCAAAGATACAGTACCTCATCAGGACCTGGGCTGCCACCAAGACATTCCACTATCACTCACCTACACAGTCCAGGAAGTACCAGCTGACAGTTTAACAGGGGTCTCCAAACTACGGCCTGCGGGCCGGATGCGGCCAGGGAGGCCCTCTCATCTGGCCCATGGAGACCTTTTTATCTGAATAAAATAATATTAAATAAATAATGAAAAACATCTATGTTTTGATTCTTTTTTTATTTGGACCTCGAGTGTGTAGTAGGCCCCCAAACTGCTGTTTGATAGTTAATGCGGCCCACGGGCTGAAAAGTTTGGAGACCCCTGGCACTTTAATAGATTTAACTAACCAGGGGTTCTGACTGGTGGTGGTATCACAGCTCAACAGTTCTGACTGGTGAAGTGCAGGCCAACCAGGAGTTCTAATTATTGGAATGCTGCCTAATCAGGGGTTCTGATTGGTGGCATCAAGGCTAACCATGGGTTCTGATTGGTGCAATCATGGCTAACCAGGGGTTCTGATTGGTGCAATCATAGCTAACCGGGGGTTCTGATTGGTGGCATCACAGCTGACCAGTTCTGATTGGTGCAATCTTAGCTAACCCTGGGTTCTGATTGGTGGAGTGCTGTCCAACAAGAGATACCTATAAAGGATGGCTAATTGGAATTTCAGCTGATGCTGTACTAGATTTTTTTCCTACAAATGTCTTAAAGTGTTTTTTGCACTTCTGAGTTTTGCAGAAGTAAGCATGATTTATGGTAACTGTAAAAGTCCAACTCACTCTCTTCTACATCAACTTCAGAACCCCAGTGAGCAGTAAAGATGGCTTGGGTCCACTGACACCCATTATCTCTTTCTCCTCTTACACCCTGACTGCCCTTTGACAATTTTCTGGGGCTGCCCCGCCTCAGGGATAAGGGAGGGCACCTGCCAAGGAAGTTTGGTACCAGCCTCAGGTGCCAAGACCAGCACTGCCACCCCACTACCAGAGTACCCCCAAACTGCCCCCTGGGAATAACACCAGCATCCCAACCAGAGGCTCAGGGAAGGGAGCACACTCTTCAAGTTGAGATCCTGATCTGTGCCTACTCTTCCTGCCCAGCCCAAGGACAAGGAGTATCACCCATCCTCCTGCCTAGGTCCCCCTGCTTGGCTCCAGGCTCAAATTAGCCACTGATTTGTGGAGTCAACTCCACAAATGGAGTCAACTCTCATTTCACATTGCCCCAAAGTCACTCATACATCTGCCACTCAACATCTACAGTCAGAGGTGACACAGTCACATGGAATTCTCTCATTCTCCAAAGGAAGGACAGGAGGGAGAACGACCGCCCTCACCAAGGATGCCCAAGGAGCTCAGCTTCTCTCTGCAGCAGGCACTGAAGCAGCTCGGTGCCCAAGCCTATCACCTCTGCTTCTGTCCAAACACCACTGCAACCAAGTCTGCGAACACTGTCCTCAGTCCCAGAACACACCATTTCCAGGCTGTTCCCATCAGAAAACACTCCCCTCCCCACAGCTTCTCCAGCCCTTCAGAGGGAGACCTACACCCAGTGGGTTCAAGTGCAAACTCCAGCCTTGCCACTTACTAGCTGTGGAACTCCAAGCTTAGCCACATCATTTCTCAAAGCCTCTGTCTCCCCATCTGTAAAATAAGGGAATACTGCCTCACTTCACAGGGTCATGGTGAAGTTTAAGAGGAGGGAGGGTGGAGGGAGATTGAGGATAACCGGATGCCTTGTTTTTCCAGGGTTTGTACCCGGGATTCTAGAATAACCCATAGATCTCTCTAAGGGAGCTGATAAGATTCTTTAGTACCACAAGACTTCAAGCTCAGGGTAGGGGCCAATTCTTGTTCACTATGTTATCTTCAATCCTGGCACAAAGTAGGTGCCTCGGAAACACTCACCAGGGACCCAACACACATTCCCAAGCCCCTAATTGTTCTCTACTGAGAGCAGCTTGTCTCTTTCCCTGTTGAGGACAGTCTCTAAACTCTTTAAGACTATACCTGCTTCTAAGAGTTTGAGAGCCATTTTAACAGCTCCCAGGCACTGTGCATACACATAGCCAAACTTCACAGTGTCTCCATGTACAGAGGCTAAGAGCAGTTAAGTGATGGGTTCAAAACCACAGGTTGTACAGGCCCCATTATGCGCCGTACAAGCCTCTCTGCCAAGGCAGGGAGCCCTGCTAGTCACTGAGGGATGGAACAAAGTCCACCATCCTGAGAAGAGTCCACCTGGTCAGAAGGTCCTGCCCAACTCACAACCTTGATCTTCAACAGGTCTCTGACCTCACGCCATGACCCCTTCTAACAATGAACAAACCCAGAGGCCCCCAACTCTACGAACGCCCTGGCTGTGTACCAGCTGACAAGTGTTTCCCAGCAAAGCATGAGGAAGCCCACATGTCCAGCACTGTGGTGGGTTTCTGCCATCTTGAGTGCTTGGCGCCTATGAGACAAGACAGACTGCCTAAATGGGACTAGGGACAGGAGTTCACTGTACCAAGCCTGCTCAGGATCAGGGCCAGCAATGTCTTCTACAGCATCTGGAGCAGCTCAACCCCTCTGCCCCACTGCCCAGTGCAGGGCCCTGGGATCAGGGTTTAAGTCCCAGCTCTACCACTTGATAAAGCCTGTGTCCTCATCCCACACAGGAATCATAAGGCCACTTAACTCAAGAAAACTGACAATTCAGTGTGAAAAATCTGGCAAAACAAGTCCCTTGAACATATTAAGAGCTCCAGAATTAAAAAAAACTTTTTACAGCAAGGTCCTCCGGGTGGAGGGGCCAACCAGCACTCAAGGGGGCTCTGCTGGCTGCAAGACTCACCAACTGACCCATCCTCCTTGAATTTGAGAGTAAAGAGGGAAAGAAGTGGTGTTAAGATGTGTGCAGCAACCCTCCTGCAACCTGGTTTCTGAAGCCCCCGTGTTCAACCAGCCTGGGCCACACCACTTGGGGCTCCACCTCCCTCAGTGCCCCGCCCGGCCTGCCTCGGAGGTAGCAGCAGAGCACGTGGCCACAGCGCTGAGGAGCCATTTCGCTCCTAGATCAGCGCTGCAGGGCAGGAGACTTAAGTCCCATAGTTGGGCACGCGGGAGAACCTCCTACGCTGCATCGCCGCCCGGCGGGTGGTGGTCAGTATGCAAGAGGGCCAGGTCCTTCTAGCTATCCGAGTTGCGGGCACGGGCATTTTAACAAGTGTCCAGGGTGACTCGAGTACAGGTGGTGCGCGAACCCATCCCATCACCCTTTGGTGAAGGGTGAATGTGGAACAACGTATAAAGTGGTTCCTTGGACCACCCCAGTCACCCAGCTGGGGGAGGGGCGTGGGATGGGAAAGTTTGCAGCTGAGACCCACGTGTGGCGGGCAGCAGCTCCGAGAGGCTAGGGGTGGCTTCTAGCGCCCCCTCCCCCAAAAGTACCCCCACCAAGCCTGCTCCACCTATCCCGCCGGCCGGGGAACAGCTTTGTGTGGGGAAAGCATGGCCTGGGCGCGCCTACAACTCCCACAATGCCGTACCAGTGGTGCGCAGAGAACTACAGCTCCCGCGAGGCGGCGCGCCGAGGTCCGCCTACTCCAAGAGGGCTGCAGAGTCACGTCCAGGCCTCGGTAGTAAACAGCGCCCGGGAGCGGGCGGCGAGCGAGCAAGCGAGTGGCCGCCAAAGTGCCCTGCTCTGGGGGGCTGCCGGCCGGCCGCGCGAGCCCCTAGGGTCCCGCCCACACCCGCACCCTCACGCGAGCACGCCCCCGACTCCGCTGCAGCCTAGAGCTCTGCGAAAAGGCACACCACCCGGCTCCCCGCCGCCCCCCCCCACGCCCAGAGCCGCGGCGTGGCTGCATTGTAGGGGCCCCCGGCGCACCCCGGGGCTCCCAAGCCCCACTGGAGTGGGGCGCCCAAAGAGAGCGAGAAAAGGAGAGGAAGGAAGCCGCTGCGGGAGGGGGGAGGAGGAAGCGAGGGGGGGAAGTCACCAGCACCAAGCATGGCCGGGACTGCTGCAGAACCACGTGGGTCTGTTTGCAATTTACAAACGTCGCGACTCGCCCGCCTGCAGCGGACAAAAGTGACCGGGACCGCTGAGGGCCCCCACAATGCGGGGGAGGAGGGTCCCCGGACGGCTCTAGACAGACGCGCGGAGCTGCAGCCTCCCCGGCAGCTAAGAAAGGCTAGCGGGGTTGGCGGCGCAGGCCATGCGTGCGTACACGCGTGCCCGCCCGGTGGGGCTGGCCGGGGGCTGCAGTCATAGGAAGGGGGTGGGGGAGAGAAGGAGTACACACCTACAGAGCCCTCCTATCACTTCTTTCTCTGTTTTCCTGAAATGTTGCAAAGAGGGCACCTTCTGAGTGGGCACCATGAAATACTCCATAGCGATCGGCCCGCCTCCTCTGCACGAGCCGGGTCCCGCCGTCCTCCGGAGAATGCAAAATGAAAATCCGAATCAAAGGGCAGCGCCGGACGGAGGTGCAAAATCGGCCGGTCCCAGATGCTGGCGGCGGCGGCGGCGAGGGGAGGGAGGCGGGCGGGAGGGGCGGGAGGGAGGTCTCTCCGGCCTGCCTCCCCGGGCGCGTGTATGTGTGTGTGTGTTTGCAGCTGATCAGATGTCTGTTTCAAGGCGGGAAACAGCTGGTGAAAACTCAGCACTCCCCCGGCCTCCTTCCGCGGAGTAAGGAATTGCATGTAAACAAAGGACTATTTGCAGCGCCCCCCAGGCGGCGCAAGACCGGGGCAAGAGGGACGCAGGCCCCCGGAGGCGGGTTGTAGCCGAGGTCTACGGGCCTTCCCCCGGGAGCCGGCGGCCTGGGGCCGCTGGCCGGCTGGGGGGGGGGGGGGGCACGGGGTGAATGGAGCGAGCTGCGGCCGAGCTACATGCGCCACTATGGGTGATGAGGTCCATCAGCTGACAGGTTGGCAAGCGTTGCAAAAAAAAAAAAAAAAAAAAAGCCAGCCAGCCACCGTGAGGGTGCCCAGCCCGTGGGGCAGGGGGCCGGCGGAGACTGCCCCATGCAGAGTCTGCAAGCTCTGCGGCGCTCGGGGCCGGAGGGCGTGCAGCAAGGTCGGCCTGGGGTGCTGCTTGGGGCTTTTCCTTTTCTCACGATTGCAAATGCACTAAGTGGAGTCGCTCTGGCGCGCTCCCTCCGAGCCCAGGGCCCCCTGGAAACTTGCGTCACAGGCACCGCTTCCCACATGTAACTTGGGGCCGACTTCGGAGGCCGGCCTGCCTCTTCCCTCCCTTCCTGCCCAGCGACCCCCAGCTGGCTGCCCGGCCCGGGCTCCGGACCCTGGGAATCCCGGAGCCGGGGAAGGCAGGGCAAAGGGGGGCACTCCGGAAGCCTCGGATTCTGGGAGAAGCCCTAGGAGGCTGGGGCCTCGTCAGGGAGGGAAAGGTGATGGGGAGGGGGGGCCGGCTGCCAGTGCGGCTGGGAAGTCCGGTGGATGCTGCCGGGTCCCCTCCTACCTCCTAACCCTCCTAATACACATACACTTCCCCCTTCCGCGGGGAAGCTGGTCGGCGAGAGTCCCGCCCCAGCTTAGCCTGGGCGGGCCGAAAGCCGCAGCTTCTCATTCATGGCGAAGCCAGTTCGAGACTTGCTCCTCCGCTAGGGTGCGCTCTCTACGAGAGAGGCTGGCCGGCGGGGGTGCAAGGGGAGACTGGCTGGCAGCGAGCTTCCGTCCCACCCACCACTACCACGTGTCTGCACCTTCCTTACCCAGGCCCTCCCCTGTCTCCTGGAGGGTTGGCTCCAGGCTCAGGAAAACCACGCCTGCCTTGGAATGTCCTGCCTCTTACCTACAGCCTTCCCCAATCCCATCCGCCTTCAAGGCTCCGCCTAAATAGCGCCTCCTAATAGAAATACTTGTAATAACAAGGATTACTGTTATTGTATTAGGAAATATTAGTGCGATCACCTTGTAGATGCCCAGCAGTTTTGCATGCGTGTTTTCCAATCCTTAAAACAGCCTGTTGGGCAGTTTCTCTAAGGACAGAACCCAGGCCACTTAACATCACAGTCCCTGGGCCTCACTGTGAGGACAGGAGATGTGCTCAGGAAAAAGAGGACATCTGGGGGACAACATAGGATATGGGGCTACATAATTGTACACTGGCCAACATGTACAGAGCCTGGATATATGAATGAGCAAATGTATGACACTTGGGAGAAGTGTACCAACCCCCCTGCACTTTCTTCTACAGAACTGCCTTAATTGGGCTTGGTACCCATGAGCTGGCCTCTCCATTTCTGCAAAAGGCATCTTCACCCCAAGAGCCTTCAGCTGTCTCAGATGCACAAACCCATAGTCCCCTGAACTGGATCAGCCACTCCTGCCCCAAGGCTGAAATACCATCACTGCCTCCCGCTCTCCATTCCAACTCTCTCCCATCACTATGGCAGTAACACAAGCAGTTCCTAAAATCCAGGCTGCCCCCCATTTCCAGGAGGTTCTGTACATCCCCTAGTCTAACCCCTTCTCAACTCCTAAACTCAGTTTATTGTGCCCTCTGGAGCCCTCAAAGAGTGTTCAGCAAAATCCTTTAGATGCAGGTATGCCAGGATAGCTCAGCAGTTGAGCTCCTGCCTCACAGTCGTGAGGTCCAGGGTTTAATTCCTGGACCATGCAAACCAATATGCTGAACTATGGCACAGCTGATGGGATGGTTCAGTGGTGAAGGTTCTTGCCCCACATCCACCTGTGTAGAATGAAATCATGTCACAACTAATGATGTACAACTATGGAGACTGCTCTGAGCCCTCCCCCCACCTCTCTCTCTCTCCCTCTCTCTCTCTCTCTCTCTCTCACACACACACACACACACACAGACCTCTCTGAAACAATAAATCTTTTCAAAAATCCCTTAGATCCTTGATTCCTGATTTTCCAGGTCACCTTCTTGTTCTAAATTAGGAGTCAGCAAACTTTCTGTAATGGGCATGTAAAGTTATTTGTATTAATATTAGTTTCCAACTGCTAGTGTAACAGATTATTACAAACAATGGCTTAAACAACACAAATTTGTTCTCTGGATCTCAGAAGTCCAAATGGATTATATTTGGCTCAAATCAAGGTGTCAGTGGGTCTATCTTCCTAATGCAAGTTCTAGAGGGGACTACATTTCCTTGCCTTTTCCAATTCTAGAGGCAACACAAATTTCTTGGCTCATGGCTACTTCCTCCATCTTCAAAATGTATTACTCCAACTTCTGCTTTTGCCTCCCTTTTTATGATGACTTTGGACCCACCCAGATAATCTAGGATGATTCCCCCATCTCAAGATCCTTAACTTAATCACATCTTCAAAATTTCTTTTGCCATGTAAGGTAATTTATCACAGATACTGGGGATTAGAACTTAATATCTTTGGGTGGAGGGCGTTTTTCTGTCTAGCACACCATGCTTGGTTTGTGTGCCATACAGAACCAGGCAGAGGTTACAATAAGCCACAGTAATTCCACTACTAGGTATATATGCAATTGAATGAAAACAGTGACTCAAACATGTTGTACACCAGTGTTCACAACAGCATTATTCACAATAGCTAAAAGGTACAGACCACCCACTGTCCAAATAATTGGATAAACAAAATGTGGCCTAGCCATATAATGAAATATTATTCATTCTTAAATGGAATGAAATTCTGATACATACTACAATGTACATGAACCTTGAAAACATGATGCTAATGAAATAAGCTGGCTACAAAAGAGCATATATCGGGGCATGCCAGGATAGCTCAGCAGGCTGAGCACTTGCCTCGCAACCATGAGGTCTGGGGATCGAATCCTGGCCCTGCCCCATGCAAACCATATGTTGAAGTGTGTCGGCTTCTGCCCCATTCAGCCCCACATCCACCTATGTGGAGTGAAACCATGTCACTACTAACAATGTACTACTATGGAGACTGCCCTGGGCCTGCCTTCTCTCTCATCTTCTCTCAAACAATAAAATAAATCTTTCAAAAAGAAAGCGTATATTGGGAAGCCAGGTTAGCTCAACAGGTTGAGCAGTTGCCTTGCAACCATGAGGTAATGGGGCTCGAATCCTGACCAGTGTAAACCCATGTGCTGAACTGCAACACAACTGGTAACTGCCAGGATGGTGGCAAAGGTTAGTTTGGCTCTGCCCTGGTTAGCCCCACATCCACCTGTATGGAATGAAACTATGTCAAAAAACTAATGATGTACAACTATGGAGACTGCTCTGGGTCCTCCCTCCTTCCATCTGTCTCTCTCACCTTCACGCAAACAATAAAATCCTAAAAAGAAAAAAAAAAGCATATATTGTATGATTCCACTTTTATGAACTATCTAGAATAAGCAAATTCATTAAAACAGAAAGTAGATTAGAGGTTACCAAGGACTGGGGAGAATGGGGGAATGGGGAATTATTGCTTAATTGATATGGAGTTTCTGGTTGGGGTGATGGAAAATTTTGGAAATAGATAATGGTGCTGACTGTATGACATAATGCATATAATTAATTCCACTGAATGTACACTTTAAATGGCAAATTTTATATATATTTTACCACAAAAAAAGTTATGCAAAAACATGGTTTGTGGGCTGGATTTGGCCTATGGGCTGTAGTTTGCCCAACCCCATTGATCCTAATAACTTTTCCCCTTTATTCACACTTCCCTCCTTATCCAGTTTAGAATTCACAGTCCATATCGGGTTGGAGGGGGACCTGATTCTGGGAGCTGGGCACATAATGGGATGCATGGGTGATGTGATGTGGAGTTGTCCATTGGAAAACTGTCTGATTGTTACCAACCAATGTCACCCCATTAAATTTAACAATAAAATATAATAATATTAAAAAAAAAAAAAAAGAATTCACAGTCCATCTATATGCATACCCACTGGAGTCTAATGCCAGCTGCCCTGCCCCTACTGCAGCTCTTCCGCCCCCAAGCTGAACAGGGCTAGGAAAAGAAAGTCCTACGAGCTTGCTGACTGATCTGACTTTTAAATGCCAGGAGCCTGGAGAGGAGCCTTGGGCCGCTGGCAATAGCTTCATATTGCCCTCTGTGTTCTCTCTTCAAGAAGTTCATCACCTCCTCTAGCTCCTCACTCTCAGCTCATGAACACATGTCCTATTTCCCCCAAGAGAATGGGAGCAATTAGAAGAGAAACCCTACACACTCCATCACCACCTCTGCCTCCCTACCTGCACCTGTAATGTGTCTGGATAAATGTCCGTGCATGGAGAACCCCCCCCCCACACACACACACACACACACACCATGTATAATTCAGAGATGTCGCTCCAGCATCAGTGTGTGCCTCTATTGGACTGGTCCACCACCAAGAACAAGCTGTCCTTATTCCCACTAAAAAAAAAAAATTAAAATGTGGATACTGGGATGGTTGAGAGCTCACCTTGTAGCCCCGGGGTCCGAGGATCAAGTCCCAGCCCCAGCCCATGTGGACCCAAATGCTGAACTGGGGTATACTTCCCATGTGGGAGGCCCCCAGTTTGGTTCCCACCAGGGCGAGCTTCCCATGCGGGAGGCCACCTGCCTAGTTCCCGTTCTGTGCAGCCCCGCGCTCACCTGTGTGGAATGAAACTATGTCAAAAACTGATGACGTACAACTATGAAGACTGCTCTGGGCCCTCCCCCTTCTCTCTGACTCTCTCTCTCTCTTTTCCTCTGTCAAAAACAATAAAATAAATCTTTTTAAAAAAAGAGGAAAAAAATTAAAATGAGGAATGCCAGGATAGTTCAATAGGTTGAACACTTACCTTGCAACCTCGAGGTCCAGGGATCAAATCCTGGCCCCAGACCATACAAACTCATATGTTAAACTTTGGTGCAGCTGGTAACCACTGAGATGGCAGAGAAGGTTGTTGCCTCCCATGCAAGAGGCCCCCAGTTTGGTTCCTGCCCCATGTGGCCCCACACCCACCTATGTGGAATGAAACTATGTCACAATAAATGATGTACAACTATGGAGACTGCTCTGGGCCTTTTCTCCCCTCTTCTCTCTCTCTGTCTCTCTATCCTTCTCTCAAACAATAGAATAAAGCTTTAAAAAATAACAAAATAAAAAATAAAATTGAGCCTACATCCCCTCCCAGCTACCATTCTTTTCCTGAGTCTTCTTTACAGTAAAACCCCCAAAGTGGGTACTTATGCTCACTCTCCAACTCCACTGGGACCCCACAATTCCATGAAAACTACTCTCTGTAAAGTCACTGGTGACCTCCAAGAAGCTCTGGTTTCTGTCTTCACCATACCTGACTTTGAAATACTTTTGCTTGGCATCTGGGACCCCATCCCATGGAGCTACAGTCCTCAGATCTTCTCCCTGTCTACACGTGCTCCCTGCTCTTCAGACAACAGCATTCCAGAAAGGTCTAGCAGTCATGCAGTATGGTTCAGATCCAGGCTTTGCTTAAACCCCAGCTCCAGGGTGACCCCAGGTGATTTCTTCAACCTTACTCAGCTTCCTTGTCTATAAAACAGAGGCCATGTAGCACCTAGCTTACAGGTTGTCAAAGAAATTGGTGACATGCCTGGCATGTTGTAGCATCAGTAAGTAGTAGTTGTTATATCACTGGTACCAGATTACCATGGGTGGCAGTGGCCAGTGGCATCTGAGCTGGCCCAGGGAGAATGACAGGGTTTGCTGATGTGTAGGGAGGGACAGAGGAGAGGCCGAGCTCTCCCCAGCTTCCCGCTAACACTTACTGCAGGTGAAAAGGGAGCAAGTATGATGTAAGGTTGACATTGAACATGGGGCTTACCTGCTTTACAGCAAGGACAACTGCACATAGGATCAAGTGGTATGAAAATCAGCTCACAGACTGTTTGTCCTTTAAAAGGGAGGTCTCTGTAAAGAGTGTAGTCAAGGGAAGGCAGGACGGCTCAGAGGGTTAAGAGCTCGCTTTGCAGCCCCAAGGACCGAGGATCGAATCCCGCGGCCCCGGCCCGTGCAGACCCATATGCTGAACTGGGTGTGCTTCCCGTGCAAGAGGCCCCAGTCTGCTTCCTGCCCAGTGTGGTCCCCACCCACCTGCGTAGAACAAAAACCATGTCAAAAACTGATGACATACACCTATGGAGACTGCTCAGGGCCCTCCCCCTTCTCTCTGTCTGTCAAAAACAATCAAATAAATCTTAAAAAAAAAAAAGTGTAGTCAAATAACTTCCCATGGATGATCCCTGTTATAAATGTAGATCATCATCTCTTAAGCTAGTGCCCAGCCTCTTTCCCTCCCCTTCCACCCCCCTCCTGAGCCCCACCCCTAAATTCTAGGTAGGAGTGAATGAAAGTCATCCACAGGCTTTAATGATGAACAGATACACAAAATGTGGTCCATCTACACAATGGAATATTACTCATCCATAAAAAGCAATAAAGTACTGATTCATGCCACAGTGTGGATGTGCACTGAAAACATGAAAGAAGCCAGACACAGAAGATCACATATTGTATGATTCCATTTATATAAAATGTCTGAATAAGCAAATCTATAGAAACAGAAAGTAGATTAGTGGTTGCCAGGGAATGAGGGGGTGTCAGGGGAAAATTAGGGGTGACTGCTAATGGGCAGAGGCTTTCTTTTGGGGTAATGAAAACATTCTAAAGGTGATTGTGGTGATGATTACCTAACCCTGTGAATATACTAAAAGTCATTCAATCATACATTTTAGAAGGGTGAATTGCATCTTTTTTTTTTTTTTTTTTTATAGAGAGTAATTCTTTTATCTTCAGTGCATATTTATTTTTATTTTATTTTTTATTTTTGACAGAAAGAGAGATACAGAGACAGAGACAGCTAGAGAACTGAACTGTGGGAACTCCCCAGCTCAGCATGTGGGTCCGCTTGGGCCGGAGCCGGGATTCGATCCTCGGTCCCCGGGGCTTCAAAGCGAGCGCTTAACCTGCTGAGCCATCCCGGCCTTCCCTGAATTGCATCTAATAAGGCCATTTTAATTTTTTCCAGGTTCATATATTTTTTTAATATTTATTTTGTTTTTGAGAGATGAAAGAGAGAAGTAGGGAGGGCCCAGAGTAGTCTCCATAGTTGTACATCATTAGTTGTGGCATGGTTTCCTTCCACACAGGTGGATGTGGGGCCACAGGGGGTGGGAACTGAACCAGGGGCCTCCTGCATGGGAGGGGAGCACATTTTGCCACCATCCCAGCAGTTACCAGTTTTGTGCCACAGTTCAGCATATGGGTTTGCACAGGCCAGAGCCAGGATTCTATCCTTGGACCTTGTGATTGCAAGGCAAGCACTCAACTGCCAAGTTATCCCAGCATTCCCCAAGTTCATAATTTAGTGTACAAATTGAGTAATCACATGATGAGCTGGCATTAGTTTCACCAGACATGGAAAATTAACAGATGAGGTACAGTTTAGAATCCTTTTATGTTATTTTCACATCTAGAGCGTTTTTTATTTTTATTTATTTATTTTTGTTAAATTTATTGGGGTAACATTAATTGATATCAATTACATTGTTTCCAGGTGTACAATTCTACATTACATTGTCTATACATCACATTATGTGATCACCACCCAGAATCAGCTCACTTTCCATCACCATATGTTTCATTCCCCATCCCTACTCCCCCCCCCATCTCTCCCACCCACCTCCCCGCTGGAGTGTTTTTTTAGACCTTAGCTTCAAGTATAAGACCAGCAAAGCAATGCCTCTATATGTTTCCAGTATACAATTTGTTCTACGTGTGAGTATGTAAGAGTCGTAATATTTTTTGATACCAGTGAAATGGAATTGGACATCAGTTTCTGGACCTTCCATGATTTCAATCTTGCAAAAAGAAAGAATTCCAGAGGCTGTGTCCTTCAATGTAAGAAGCTACCGCTCAGCCCAGTCAGAAGAAGCCATAGAGCTGTTATTTTTTAATATTTATTTTTATTGTTTTTGTCAGAGAGAGAGAGAGAGATACAGAGACAGAGAGAAGGGGGAGGGCCCAGAACAGCCTCCACAGCTGCACATCACTGGTTTTCCCACATAGTTTCATTCCACAGGTGGGAGTGGGGCTGCATGGGGCAGGAACTGGGCCGGTGTCTCACCCCAGTGAGAACTGAACTGGGGGCACTTCCCAGTTCAGCACATGGGTCCGCATGGGCTGGGACCAAAATTTGATCCTCGGTCCCTGGGGCTGCAAAGTGAGCACTTAACCCACTGAGCCATCCTGACCTCCTCAAGCTGTTATGTTTAAATTGGCTTTATTGACCTGAAAGATAGCCAGACATTCAGGGGCCCCCAGAAATCATGGGGATCCCCTACAGCAGAGGGTTCCAGAGCTCCTTTCTTCAGCCAAAGTAGGATCTGCCTGCTCTGATAGTACCATCAGCACAGCCCTTCTCAGAACAAACCTGCCCTCATCCCAGCATGGTTGGAAGCTCAGGTGAGAGAAGTGAACCCTAAGAATGTGGGTTTAACTGCAGCCAGGAGGGGGATTGTAAGCACGGGTGGCTGCTGAAGGGTTTGTTTGTTTTTGAAGAATCTTTTTTTTTTTAGATTTATTTATTGTTTGAGAGACGGTAAAAGAGAGAGAGGGCCCAGAGTAGTCTCCATAGTTGTACATTATCAGTTGTGACATAGTTTCATTCCACACAGTTGGAAGTGGGGCCACAAAGGGTAGGAACCAAACTGGGTGCCTCCTTCACGGGAGACCAGAACCTTCACCACCAAGCCATCCTGGTGGTTACCAGTTGAGCTGCAGTTCAGCATATGGGTTTGCACAGGCCGGGGTCAGGATTTGATCCCTGGACCTCACAGTTGCAAGGCAAGCATTCACCTGTTGAGGTATCCCAGCATCCCTGCTGCAGGTTTTGGTTCTACATAGCACCCATGTGGAGCAGGGGATAGATTTTTCTTATTTTCTTCCTACATGTGTCTAGAATACTGTTCCTCTCTTTGGACAGATGCTGTATTTTTTTCTTGTTGCTGTGTAATAAGTTTCCACAAATTTATTGGCTTAAAACAGCACCTATTTACCTTCTCACAGTTTATGAGTCAGAAGGCCAGGATTGGCAGGGCTGGGTTCTGTACTCAGGGTCACACCAGCTGAAATCAAGGTGTGAGCCACCGCTTCAATTTCATCTGGGCTCAGATCTTCTTCCAAGCTCACTGAATGTCAGCAGAATTCAGTTCCTTTCAACTATGGGACTGAGGTTCTGTTGGCTTGCTAGCTACTGGCTGGGGGGCTGCTCTCAGCTCCTAGAAGCCATTCTCAGGTCCCTGTCCCATGGCCCCTCAATCCACACGTCGATCCCTCTCTTGCTTCAAATCTCTCTAATTTCCTTTTCTGGAAACAAGGTATCTTTTCAGAGGTATCTACTTTTTAAATTTCAGATGATTAAGTCAGGCCCATCTGGATTATGTCACTATCTCAAGGTCAACGGGAGCAATATGTCCCACCTACACTCAACAAGAGGGGTGTACACAAGGGCAGAAGTCATTGGGGCATTAGGAGAATTCTGTTACCACAGATAGGAGGAATATAAGGGAGGTACAGAGAAAGTTAAAGGACTTCCCTAAGGATATACAGAGAACTGGAAATGGAACCTAGACAGGAATCTAAGGCCCCAACCCTAATTTGAGGCTTTTTCCTTTATGCAAATATTCCAGGATCAGAGGGTAAAAACAGATGGCCTTTACATGAGGGACTCCAGCCTGCTTGGGAAAGGGGGTGAACACCAGCTCTTGGATCAGGGATGGAGGCCCCATAGAAGCAAAAAGTCCCGACCTGGGAGGAAATCTTGAGTATTCCCAAGAAAGCAGAATGGTGGTCAGATGCTCATGCTGGGGTTTGGAACAAACCTCAGTATCCCCCAATGCCCTGGTCCCTTTTTCTATCCTAGACACAGAGAGATCTCTGGGCCAACAAGGCTGGGGTTCCCAACCACTAGGGGGCGCCCAGCTTGCATGATGTTTTGTGTGCAGAGTATGAACACATTTTGGCAAACCAAGGTAGGGACTGGGATGGAAGGGCTGACCTCTGGCCTCCCGTACCCCCAAGTTCCTGCAGATCTTGGGGTCATCAGGATTGTCTAGGAGGCCTCAAAAGGCCCCGACCTCTGGATACCTGCTTCCTTTGTTCAGCCCAATATGACTCACTTTGCTCATAAGTAAGCCCTTGAAAAGAAGGTTAGAGTCCACCTACCTGTGGCATGTGCCTTGTCCCCATTCCCAGGCCTACTACTGCAGCCCACTAGGGTGGGCTCCTGCCCTCACTCCTCTCCTCCAAAGTCAGCACTCAGTTCCTCCCTTCACACTCCATGGGAAAGTTTCGCCTCCCTCTATGAGGGGCTTTCCCTAGGACACAGCTCTCTGATTTTCACCATGTCAACAAAAAGGAACCAGGTACACCCTGCTTCAATCTGGTACAGTCCCTTTATAAAAATTTAATCTATAGCCACCCTGGCTTGGTCTGTTTCAATTTGAGACAGAAATGGCTGTGTAACCACTTCCTCAGTCAATCTCTACAAGCACACAGGGCAGTGTGACAATCCCACCCAACAGACCAGGACTGAGGCATGGCATAGCCTCAGGTGGGACCTGACATCCAGCCTGGGCCTTTCCCACCAGAGTGCAGGGGGGAGGGCAGAACAGAGCTTGGGGCCTCTGGTCAATATAAAAGGAGAGTAAGTCAGCCTAGGGGCCAAGGGGGTGTGGCAGGGAGGGCAAAGGGCCAGCAAAGGTGCCTCAAAAAACCAGGATTGGAGCATTTGGAGTTCAGGATAAGGGTCAGAAGCAGAGGGGTAGGACAACTAAGGATGCTGTTGAGCTTGGAGAGAGTGTCCAGTGTCTTTCTGGGCAGCTGGCTTTTCTCAGACAAGTGGACAGAGGTGGGGGAGAAAAGGCAGTATGTCCAGTCCCACTTGAGGATGGAAAAGGATGGAACTAGGACTCGCCAGGCCAGGGGAGGGGAAAGAGGCCTGCTCTGATAAGCAAGCAGACCTGGGTGACTGCAAGGGAAGAGGTAGACAGGGAACAGAAATAGCTCTCCTGGGATAGGGGTGCTCAGGCCCAGCATGTGGGGTGGGGGCAGCACATGTGTATATGGGCACAAGTAGCTGAATGCCATTGAGTACCAACTGATGCTCTGATGGCTTCTGTCCTCACTACTGTAACCCAAGTCCGTTATTGTTCCCCAGGGACTTACTTGCCCAAGATCATCCCAGCTGGTCAGTACCAGTGCCCTGCACTCTGCAGGCCCCTGATGACCATCTGTGGCCCCAGGATGTGAAAGCTCACCTGGGACTGGTGGCCAGGCCCTGTCCAGATAAGGCCAGGTATAAGAGGGGAGCCAGGCTTGGTGCAATGCAGATTATGAAGGGAGAAAATACCATCTGAGTGAAAGAACAAGGTCAAGTACATGGTGATAGAGCCCACATTTTGTGGTTAGCTGTCAGTGCACAGGCACCAAAAGAAGGAATGACTCCTAGGGGTCAGTGGGGCTTTGGCTTCATTGGGCAGATAAAGAGGAAGGAGGCAAGATAGAGCCACTATGGGGATCCAGGCTAGAGCAAAGGGGCTGGTTTCAGGGTGGCTTTTTCGTCCCTAAGCCCCTTCAGACCTTGAGCCCCTGCTGCCCATTTCAGGCTGTGCGCCACTGCCAGCACTTGGGGGGTTAACATCTGTCTGGTGCAGTGGCCGCAGCAGCAGCAGCAGCACCATGAAGTGGTGCCAGTAACTCAGAAGCTGAAATGTGAGAAGCAGGAGAAGGGCAGGGCTGGGAAAGGCTGAGCAGCAGCAGACAGGGCTTCCCTGGCAGGAGCCTGAGTCTCTACTGTGGTGGCCAAAGGAGGTCCTCCCATCCTTGGCCCATGTCCCTTCCACATGGCTGCCCCTCCAGCCTCATGCCATGGGTTGTGGCACCCACTCAGCATGATCCATGGGGCAGCAGGTCTGTGCTACAGATCTGGGGAAGGGGCGGAGGGCCGGGCCAGGCAACCAGCAGAGAACGCATCAGGCCCTGCCCAGCTTTGCTGGAAGCACTGGGTGGGGAGATGGGCAGAGGGCAGAATGGGAAGAACGCTGGGGATGTCGCTCATTCCAACCTCAGAGCCCTGGCTTGACTGCCCCCTTCTTGGGCAGAACTGAGTCATGGCAGCCTCCTGCTGCACCAGGGACAGGGAGACACACAAAGCTCCCCACCCCGCCCCGGGCCACCTACCAGCCTGCCTTTGCAGTGAGGACTGACTGAAGATGGGTGGCTTCCCAAGTGCATGCTGGGTGCTGAGTGGGTACCTCATCTCCCTTCTCTTAGTCAATCCCACAACCACCTAATCGTGTATCAATAAATAGTATTATTATGACCTCCTACTACAAATGAGCAAATAGAGGCTCAGAGACATTCAGAAACTTGCCCACAGCCACACAGCCAGAGTGGCAGAACAGACCTGAACCAGGGCTTGTCTGATAGTAGGACTTGCACACCTACCCACCATACCACAAGGGAAGGAAGGTGGAAAAAGCAAAGTCCACCACTAGGTGAACACGGGTCTGTGTGCCAAAACCAAAGTAAGAGATGAAAGGCAGCCCTGGGACTCCCAGGAAAGCAAGGTGGTACAGGCTGAGAATGTATCCAGAAGAAGCAGTCAAATCCTGGTGCTGGGTCTGTGGACAAATCTGTAGCAGTAGAAATGTCCCACTAACCCCTGAGGTGCTTCCCAGAAGACCCTAAGATCACCACCACTGAGCAAGTGATCAACACTCACCTTGACATAACACGAAGAACTACTGGGGCTTGAGGTCTGCATGGCCCTTGTTTGAAGAGTCAGCAACATATACTGTGGGCTAGCACTCGGCAGGGCTCTGCTAAAAATGAATGGAAACACCTCAGTAGGTATCACAGGGCCTGGCAACCAAGAGCAGGAGAATCCCAGCACTTCCAGCTTTGTGACCCTGTCTCACCTCTCTGAGCCTCAGTTTCCTCATCTGCAGGAAAGGGAGTGGACCAGCACAGACACAAATCTCTGCTA
>PVKE010011023.1:0-41193 GCA_004027555.1 Craseonycteris thonglongyai
GTTTTCTGTGCCCTACTTTCCATTCTCTAATTTCTGTGAAGTCACAGTCTAGTTCAAAACACCAATCTCAGCTTTCTGGCTTTTTCAACTTCTACCTTATTCTATTCCCATCAGCATAAAATACATGCTGGCAGAGAGAGCGCACCAGTTCAGTTGTGTATTAGGAAAAATAATCCTAAATCTTTGTATGATTTTCTAGATTAAAGTCTATTTTAATAGAAGCTTTGAAATAGGTCTCATAACTGGATCCTATATATCACTAAGGTCACAAGGTACAATCAAACAAACAAGCACCTCAAAAGCACCTTTTTAAGAATTATCAGAACAACCCAGCAAGAATGAGAGCCACACAAAGTAGAATGGGTAAAATCTTAGAAGCCAAGATATGAGTTGTAGAAACCGACGATTTATCTTATGTTTACCTCTCACCCAACCATATCCCTCCAAATGCAATCATTAACCATATCCTGTAAATTTAACCCAACAAACATTTGTGTTCCACCTGTCCCTGCTTTGGTTTAGTCCATGATCACTTCTCACTTTACCATACTTACCAAATATGAGGTACTCTCTGGAGGACTTCAAGACCATTCTCTACACTGCTGCCAGAGAAACCTTTCTGAATTACTAATCTAATGTCACTTCCTTACTTTACATTCTTCGACAGTTCCCAGTAACATTAAGGTTCTGACTTCCCAGTTTAGCATACATGGCTTCTTATGATCAAGCTCCCTCTGTCTTGGTGGTTCATTTTTTCCATTACCTCATACAGACCCCTTACTAGAGGCACACAAAACCAGAATATAACTCTGCTAGTGTGTTGTGTTGTTCTACACCTTCATGCCTTCCCACATGCTGTTTTCATTTGGATGCCTTCCCCTTTCTCTCCTGCCCCCTCCTTTCCAGCCCTCACCCTTAGATGTTTAGCCAACTTGCCAGTGTTTAAGGAGTATTCTTTAAGATCTGGAAGCTCCATGAATCATTCCATTAAAATAGAGCACCTATAGCAGGGTGGGGTGGGGTCGGGGGGAAGACTATAATAACACTAAGTTACAAGATATGCAAACAATGCAAGATATGATAAATTACCAAAAACTACAAGACCCATCAACAATGTGGGAGAAATGGAGGGAAAGGCAATGGATAACTAGTGATAACCTTGAGAACTGGAAACCTCAAACTCAATGGTTACTCGCTAGAAAGCAGAGTAGGTCTCTTTGAGAACAGCAAGAGAAAAAGGGAGAGGATTTTGAAAGTTCCAAATCAAGGATGAGTGACATAAATCTAACATATTATCTGATGGTCCTAGAGTTTGGGGTCTGGGACCTCTAAGCTCTCAAAACCAGCAAACAACAAAACTCTTATGTCACAAAGCTTAGCACTAAGGAGAACCTGCTGTAATTACAAACCACACTGTGCAGAACAGGAACTATTTGGGTAAAATAAAAGAGAAGATAAAATTAAGAAGAATAGTATAGGAGAAGCTAACAAAGTGTAAGGCCATTTCTTCATTGAAGTGGAAAGAGAAATAGCTATTCTAGTCTATGCTTCTATTCTAAAGGTACAGGAAAAAGTCATTTCACTTTATAATGGACAACACCAAGGATCCCCCACAGAAACCTACATAAAGTCAGTATAAAAGTGAGAAAAAAAGAGTAAAATAAACCTCTCAGATACTGGAAGCATGCTAGAAAAATACACCAACAAAACAGATAAAAAAACCTAATGTTTCAAAATGAGTTAAAAAATATTTTAAAATGATAGAATATATAAAGAAGAAAATATATCAGAATTTGAAAACTCAGAAGTGAGATGATTAGAGAAAACAAAGATTTGAAAATACATAAAGGTAATTCAGGAAATAACTTAAAAGTAAAAGAAAAATAATTATTTCAAAGGTCAGAAACATTAAAGAAAATAAATCAACAAAGTATGTGTTAAGAGAAATAAAATATGGCAAAGAGAAATGTTTTATAGATAACAGAATTAGAGATTTTTGAAAAAGCATTCAAGAGTAAGTAATGGATATAGAAGATAAAGAAGATTTAATGTCAATATAACGATAACCTCTGAAGAAAACCAAAGCAATGAACATAATAAATACTAAAACTATAATTGAGGAAAACTTTTCTGAAATAATTAAAAAATTTGAAATTAAATATTGGAAAAGCATATCACATACCTGGGAAATCAGTTTATAATATATATCTGTCTAAACATATATCTATATCCATATCCACATCGCTATCCATATCTCTATATCATTTGTATGTACATATTTTTTTCTGAAAAAAAAATTCAGCCATAAATGCTTCTTTTTTTTTCATATGACATGACTAGATACTCTCCAGGAAGTGTGTGTGTGTGTGTGTGTGTGTGTATATATATATAATCCAGACAAAAAGACCAAGTCACTTCTAAGGGAAAAAAATCAGCTTGTCATCATATTTTTTAGGAATAAATCTGTATCACAGACATAATGATATATTTAAGTTATTCAATAACAAAGCATGAGCAAAGATACAAACTGAATTTCATGTAGAAAAGTTACAAAATATTATAAACAGGCAAGTGCTCAGGGAATTTTATTCCCTTAAACTCTGCTTCAAGAATCTATCAGAGTGAGTTTCATACAACAGAATTAACTTGAGAGGCTTTGGCATAAGGACTAGAGGTAAGAATGAAATATATATTTTTCTATACAATTAAGGCTAATGGTAGTAAGAATAAAATGGCTATAAACCCTAAACAAATATCAAAAACGGAAAAGTATAATAAACTCACTGATCATTTAATAGGTATGTATTAGATCCACAAGGATATTACTGGATGAAAAGGAGAAAAGGATTTCATTATTGGATTTCATGTAGGAAACAATAGTCAATAACCAAAAAGGAAGAAAGGGGGATGAATATTACATAAAGATATTAGTACCTAGCTAATGATTAAAACAAAAACACAATGCTTCCTAAATGCCAGAAGATATTTTTACAATTTTTTAAATTTACTTATAGGGGGCATAGTCATAGAAAAAAATCCAGGCTTCTTTTATTATACCGTGCTTCAAAGATTAATTTAATAGATATTTTTAATAAATATAAAACAGATTTAATTTACTAAAATATAAACTTTAAAAATTAAAATAAGAATATAAAAATAAGCTAACTATATGGCCAGCATGGGTGTGATAGAGGGAGTGGGTCATAAATATGCAAAGAGGAACTAGTGCAAGTAACCTTAAAACAATAACTACAAAAAAATTAAACTGCTTTTGGAAATTATATTATTAGTGGGCATGTTGGTATTTTTTTCTAAGACTGTTGAGTAATTAATAAAGGAATAAGCAAATGAGAATTATGTTAGTGCTATTAAAAGCAGGAATTGTCACAGGGAGAGAAAGGACATACTACTTTAACATGGGTAAAGTTCAGTAAAAACTTTGTATTCTTGAACTTGAATAGGAAGTATCAATATGAACTCATGATTTATTTATTTTTTAAATGTACTCGTATGTTTCCTAACTCTACCCTCCAAGGTGTCTAGAACCTTGCCAAGGTGTCTAGAACAAGCCAAGCTGAAGTAAGTGCCTCTAAGCCTTCAGAATATGGGCTCTAAATAGGCTATCTTACCTGAAAGAACCAGAGATCCTTGGAGAAATTGTTGATTCCAGGTCTGGAATGGGAAATGTTCAAGAGTAGTTTGAACCCCTAATAAATTGATGAGCTAACTGGAGCAGTTCTCAAAGCATGGTCACTGGGCCAGAAGAACCAGCATCACAGGGCAACTTGTTAGAAATGCAAATTCTATGTCATACAAGGGGTAGTCAAGAAATTCTTGAAATGAAGGGAAAGAAAGGTGAAAAAAAATTATTTATTATTTTTTCTTTTCAGTATATTCCCCCTAACCCAAATACACTTTTAAGATACTTTAGTACATTTATTTATATCTTGGGGGAAAAAATGTATTGTTTAACCCTCAAGGTCTGATTAAATTGCAGCATTAACCTCTTCATTGTCTGTAAATTTCTTCCCTTAAAGCTGTTTTTTCATATTTAGGAACAAATAATAATGAGATGGAGCCAGGTCTGGACTGTAGAAAGGGTGCTTTAATGTTTAGAAGCCATTGTCATGAAGAGTAGCCAACGCAACATTGCTTTTGGGTACAGGCACATTGTCACACAAAAGAAGCACCACTTTGGTCTATTTTTCTCTTCTTTTCTCCTTCACAGATTCTTTTAACTGTTTCAGTAAGTTGAAATTGCACTCTCCAATTATTGTGACACCCTTATCTTTTTAATCAATCAGCAGGAAACCGTCTGCATCCCCAAAATCAGTAGCCATGATTTTTCTAGCAAATTGTGACACCTTTTCATGCCACTGCATGGACTCTTGTTTTGACTCAGGCTCAAATCCAAGTTTCATATCCAGTGACAATCTGGTTTAAAACTTCATCTTTGCTGTCACTGCAGAGGACCAAAACTGTCATGAACACTTAATGTGCTGTTGTTTTTGATGCAGTGTGAGCATTCTTGATACTCATCTTGCATGGACTTTTGACATCCTTAGATGCTGATGGAGAATATTCCAAATGGTTGTGGGTGATACTCCAACCATTTCTGCAAGCTGCTTTTTACTCAATCTGGCCTCTCCCACTACAATTTTTTTGAGAATATCTGATGAGATGGCACCAACAGAGCTTTCCAGACTTAGGTCATCTTCAAACAACTCTCTGCCTGGCTTGAAAAGGCTATGCTACTTGTACACCATGAATTTCCCAGGACAACAGTCCTCATAACTGCTAAAATCTCTTTCAAAATGGCTTGAGACATTTTCCTCTGTTCTGTGAGTAACTTAATGATGGTCTGAAATTCAATTTTATCCACACTTGGGGTTTTCTTCATGTTTGATGTACTTCTTAAGCAATATCTGAAAGAACCCAGATGCAAGTAGGCTGAAATTTGGCACCTATATTATATTAATAAAAAGTCGCATAATCAAACTGTGTGGGCTTGTACTCTCACCTCTCCAATAGTTTCTACCCCCATTCTGCAAATTTCTTGACCATCTGTACCTCATATCTACTGAATTAGAAAATCCAAAGGTTGGTTTCCACACTTAGAGTTTTAACAAGCCTTCCAAGTGATGTTGATAAACACTGAAGTTTGAAAAGCACCAGCCTAGGGCAATGATTATCAAGGGCTCTTAACGTTTAAAAAATTGAGAAACAATCCCACATCATATTCATTCTGACAGAAGTACATATTACCAACCTATGAAATAATTGTTTCTCTCCACCCTCCCCCCACTCCAAAAAAAAAAGAGAGAGAGAGTACTTGAGTCAGATAAGCTCTATTGTAACTATCAAGTTATGGGAAATAGAGAGAAACATGTTAAACAATAATACAGGAATGCAATTGACAAACTCCAAACTAGGCAAAATTCTGTAGGTCAATTAATTTTGTTTCTTCAACAAAGAAATTGTAAAGGAAAAAAATAAACACACACACATACAGAACCTGTAAGTTAGAAGAGACCAAGTATAATAATATATACCTTATCTTATCCAAATTCAAATAAACCAAAAAAAAAAAAGAAGAAGAAGAATATTTACAGAACAATCTGATAACTGTGAACACTGGCTATCTGATTATATTGAGGTTTTATTGTTGGTTCTTCTGGAGGATACTGATACCGTTCTTATGTCTTAGAGCAGTGATGTTCAACCTTTTGGCTTCCCTGGGCCACACTGGAAGAAATGTCTTGGGCCAGGTATAAAATACACTAAAACTAATGATAGCTGCTGAACTAAAAGGAAGGTCACAAAAACATCTCATAACGTTTTAAGAATTTGTACTGGGCCACATTCAAAGCCATCCTTGGCAACATCTTGGCCATGCGTGTCTGAGAGCAAGCTTGTCCTACCCATGGTCCATGGGCTGCATGCGGCCCAGGATGGCTTTGAATGCGGCCCAACACAAATTCATAACTTTTTAAAAACATTATGAGATTTTTTTGCTATATTTTTTAGCTTATTAACTATTGTTAGAGTATTTTTCTTGTTAAATTTATTAAGGTGACATTAATTGATATCAATTATATTGTTTCCAGGTGTACAATTCTACATTACATTGTCTGTACATCACATTATGTGCTCACCACATAATGTGATGTATAGACAATGTAATGTTCAGGGATTATTTCTATAGTTCGTTAGTGTATTTTATGTGTGACCCAAGACAATTCTTCTTCTTCTTCCAATATGACCATAGAGAAGCCAAAAGATTGGACACCCCTATCTTAGACATACATGCTGAAATATTTAGAGATGCAACCCACAAATTATTTCAAAATAATTCTGGAGTTAGGGTAGGAAAGTGGATGAGGTAAATGAAACTGGGCCATCAGTTGTTGAAATTAATGATTGTTAAAACTGAGTGATGTTACAAGTTTATTATAACATTCTTTCTATTTTTATATATTTGAATTTTCCAATAATAAAATTTCACATCAAGGACCATCTCTCTCAAAAAACTCTTCCCTTAATGCCACTCCCAATTTGATTTAGATAATCTTTTCCATGCTTCCCCATCACCCTATGTCTAACTCCATCTTGGCTGTGATCAGTTCCTTGAGGGGAGGTCTGGGTTTTATTTGCCTCTGTAACCCTAGTGGCTATCATGATACCTGAACACAGCATCTTTTTCAGTTCAGGGTTCTTACGAGAAACAGAAAGCACATTCAAACAGGGTGGTTGAAGAGAGTTCAAGAGCAGAATTACCGTACTTACAAGGATGTAATCAGGATTAAGGCAAACAACTATGAAAGGCAAAGCACCTGGGTCTGGTGGCAGCAGGAAGCCATTACCTCCTCTTGCCCAGGAGTCAAGGGGATCGGAGGTCTATCTGCAACCTAATGAGAATTATAACTGTAGGGAAGAGCTCCTGAGAGGAGCTGCAACCTTTCATAGAGGAATATGCCTAATCTTAGAGGGAGGTTGCTGAGGAAATACATAGGGCCTCATAGCCACTCCAATATCCTGTTGATACTTCCCATCAAATCCAAATAGAAGCAAGAGAGCCCATTAATGCCGACAATATGGGGAAGGGTACAAATGGATCTTGAGGATGAGAGGCAAGAGACTTCTGATCATCCTCGCAGACCTTCCAATCATGATTCTCAAACTGTTCGGCGTGTATGCACACATAGGTGTGTGTGTGTGAGGGGGTGGGGGAGAATATTTGACGACACCCTTCTCTGATGGATTCTCCTGATTTCAGTCCAGAGTGCAGATTGTGAAAAAAATCCGATCACTGGCAGATTAGTAAAATAGCTGGATATTTCTATTGATCATTTAAAAAAAAATGTCTCTTCTGCCAGTTTTTATCCACTAAAGTACATCTATTTGGATGCATACTGCATCACCTCCAGTTGTATTTCTAAACAACATGCTAATATCAGAACACCAGTGTGAATACACCTGCAATTGTCAGTTAACCTCATGCTATTATTTTCAGACTGCCTGCGGCAGTATATCAGTACTGTCAGAAGAGAAAAAAAGTACCGTAACACAGAATAAGGCATTTTCACAATCTTTCTCACAAGCAAAGACACAAAATGGGCTCATTATCAACATGTGGTTGCCTATAGTTCAATATGAATATATCTTTAGCTCCTCACTAACCGCAGTGGATTTGTGTAATTTGGCAAAATGTAAACATGTGTGTGTTCTCCCAGGAATGATATGCTGCCAGACAAATGAGATTTCTCCTCCCAATTCTCTCTTGAAATAAATTAATCAAGACTGAAGATTACAGGGCACAATTCTGGAGAAAAATGTTTCTTCTTAAGATCACAATGTTGCTTCTATCTCATCTGTTCTACCTGATGACCTTGTTAAATACACAAGGCCTAAAAATATTCATATAAGAAAAATTTTTTTCTTGTCCTAGATTTCTAGGACCTTGATCTGTTAATGTCTATTAACATCTATGGGAACCAAAAAAACTTCTCTTATTCTGAAAAATATAACTCTGTATGCTTTTGATGATATCAACAGTTATATCACAAAGCACCTCCACTTAGCTGCTATCAGAAGCTTAAATTTTGAGTATTTAGTCTATAGTACTAGCTTTGCAAATGAAAGTCATGAAGCATCTCAACAGATAATAAACATGTACTATTTTCCATTTGCAAAGCTGAAAATTTAGCCCTATACCAGTAAGATGGAGACTGTACATTTTTATCCTAGCAAAGGTGATGGATTTATATCAGATACACAGATACTTTCTTCTTTTATACTTGACTGTGGTTTTCACTCTAGTTACTAAGACACACAAGAATCTAACCTATGACTTCAGTCATAAGGGCCACAAAGTTCCAACCAGCTGCGTTTCCAAATGCACCTGCATCATTTTAAATAACCATAAGGGGAGCGGGGGTGCACCAGGGTTGGGGGAGTATGGTTAGAAGAGCACATGATCTGCAACCAGGAGACTTGTGGTTCAGGTTCTTTCTGCCGCTTTTGCAAGCTGTATGAATGTGGGCAAGCCACTGAACATATGAGGGCTGTCTGGAAAATACTCAGCCATGTAACCGTTCTCATTATATTGACAATGGTTGAGTATTTTCCAGACAGCCCTCATATTTGAATTTAGTTTTCTTATTTATAAACAATTTATTATCATTCTTGACCTACAGAACTGTTGTAAGGATCAAATAATACATTGACTGTGAAAGAACTTTATAATTTCCTGAGTGTCGTATAAGGTAGTTCACTGGCTTCTGATTTAATTGTTTTATCTGGTCAATCGACATCATTTTGCAATTTGCTGACAGGATTTCTAGTTTCAGTTGTGTTCATTTTCTTCTTCTGTCTTTTTATTTATCCTTCCTTCCCCATCTTCCCATGCTTCTTTGTAGCTTAAAATATTAATTCCTAATAAAAATCTCAAAATCAAGTACAATGGAGAAAATATTTCAGCAAAATTTATTCTCTATAATTACCCTTAAAAGTGAATCTAGGGGATGCTGGGATGGCTCAGCAGGGTAAGCACTTACCTTGCAGCCCCAGGATCTGAAGATCGAGTCCCAGCCCCAGGCTGTGCAGACCCATATGCTGAACTGGCATGTATTACCCATATGGGAAGCCCCCAGTTCAGCCCCCAGCTCAGCAGGGATGTGCCTCCCATGCTGGAGGCCACTGGCCCAGTTCTTGCCATGCACGGTCCCCACCCACCTTTGTGGAATGAAAGTATGTCCAAAACTGATGACGTACAACTATGGAGAATGCTCTGGGCCCTCCCCTTCTCTACACTTCTCTCTGTCTCTGTCTCACTATCTGTCAAAACAATAAAATAAATATTTTTTTAAAAAGTGAATCTATTTCTAGTGCAGCTTTAGGAATTGAAGCTAGAGAAACACAAATGTAAAGCTAGGTCAAAAACAGACTCAGGATTGAGGACCTAAAGAGGCTGACGAGGTAAAAGTCCAACCCTAAGCATCCAACGTGTAGAGAGTGTCTACCTTGAATACATGTGAGCCCACGGCATTAAGGAGTTGAGTGAGTACAACACTTCATGCAAAAAGATGCCAGAAAGAAGATAGTAAAGTAATTTTAGAATATTTTGGTTCACAAGCAATTTCTGTGATCAATGGGAGTTTGTAAAGAATTAAGGCTAGCTGAACACTTTATCAAGAAAAGTGTTTGACTAATAGCAAGAACTGGGTTTTGCTTTCTGTTTTGTCCCAAACAAGTTCCATAACTAGTTTGTGCAAGTCATTTTGCCTGGGCTTCTGGTTCTCCAACTGTAAAACAAAGCTAGATTATTTCTAAATTCTCTTTAAGCTCTGAAAGTCCGGAGTAATCATAACTAATTCATTTCTTTTTTCACTATGCAAAACAAGGTCAACTTGCCAAAATAATAATAACAATAATAATAGCATAAATTAAGTATATATTTAAAACTTTGGAAGTTACATAAATATCAAACTACTGTGCTGCACACCTGAAACTAATATGTTATTGAATATTGACTGTAATTTAAAAAAAAATTTAAGTAATTAACAGCTATAATTACTAAGATTGGTGGGTGATATGGTTTTGAAGTTTTCCCATTTATTTGGGAAATTTTGAAAACTCTAAGGTCATTTGAACCTACCTCTTCAAATTTATCCCTTAACAGGAATCTTGACAAACAACAGCAGGTTCTATCTATAGCAACCAATCATATGTATCATTAGTGTAATAACATTTTCTTGTAATCTCATGTCAATAAATCTTTGGGATGTGGAATTCTTAACTTTCACAAAGAGAGAAAATTATAATCCTTGGCATCTGAAAAATGGTAATTAGGAAATCCCACTGTGTCACATTCCAGAGTTCTCACTGGTTTTGCAACACTGGCCGCAGAAAAAGAAAACCCCAGTCTACTACAGTGATGTCCTTCACTTAGTATAAGACTTCAAACTTAGTTTTACACCTTCTTTCTCATCTACAAAAGAACCCTCTCCTCTCCCTAGCATCTCTTTTCATCTTTCTTATCTTATTTCTTTTACCACAAAAAATTGTCAGAATTTTTATATTTATAAACTATTGAAGAGGTAATAACATATAACATATTTTTTGGTTTTATTTGGATGTTGTTGATTTAATCCAGAAAAATATTAAATTGAGTCAGTGAGAAGGAGAGATGAATAAATCTAACCTTATAAAGAATGGGGAGATGTTATACAAATGATTTGCCAGGCAGTGGGGGAGTCAATATATATTTTATGTTAATAAAATCAGGAGCAAGTGAGCTAATATTATATATGAATGCATTTATTTCACCATAAAATACAATGTAAATATTACTGTTATCTTCTCTTTTTTTTGAGCAGAGAAAAATATGGAAAGAAGACTGAAAGATTACTAAAAAAAAGAGAGACAGAGATGGAGAGAGCACTTTGTAAGTGCTAGTGCTACCCCCACCAAAGGATATGTTCAGGGCCCTAAGTCTATACTTAGAGTTTACTTTCTCCACTTGATGCTATAACTCTTGCTTTCTTCTGTGTTTCTTTTTCTTTCCTTACTCCATCTATGTTGTATTGATGTCTGGATAATACCAGTCTCAACTACATACTCAGTTCAATTTTTGGATTCACAGTGCCTTAAAAAACTCTTATAAACTCACTAAAAAAGTTCACATTTAACTAATGATGCAAGAATTGTAGAGGCATCTTCTTTTAGCAATTGCACACAAGTGGTGTTTTCAGCTCAGTATCTCAGTAGCTCTGTCAGAAAGAACAGACGTTAGATTCTCAAGTTCCAGTTCCAGTTCTCTGGGGCTAAGATGGCAAATGGAAACCCGTCAGCTTCTCTCTGACCCTTGGCTTTGGTCGTTTCCAGCCTTGGCCAGTCCTCTTGTGTATATGTATTCCTGGTCTCCATAAACACTGATGAGAAGTGGCTAGACCCGGGGAAATCCACCATCCTAACTGGCTCAAAACTTGAAATATCAAAAGCATTTCCTAGAGATGGAGGATGAGCAGTATCACCTCCCTTCAGGCAGAACAATTCATCCATTACCCAAGATAAGAAAGCAGAATCTCTGTGCTGGTGCATTATCCATTGCCACCCAGCCTACTAATTCTGGTGGTATTATTATTAGAATAAAAACATTAAATGTTGGCTCCCAAAAACTCAGCTTTGAAGAGCTTTTCTGCTGTGCAAGTTGCCTTCCTGCCCTATCTGCAAACGAAGGATTGAAGGGGCTCACAGGACCCCAGAAAGCCCTTCCTAGTTGTCATTGCCTGTATTTACATGTTAACAGCTTTTGACTCTCTTTCTGCATTACTTGATGCTTCAAAAACATAGATGTATTGTTCTTAAAGCCCAGGTGGAGCACAGGTCCGCTGCTGTGAATACTTGAGGAGTCCCCCAGTTGGAGGACTGTTGAGATGGGGGATGGGGAGGTGGTGAGGGAGACAAAGGGAAGGAAACCTCTCAGAGTCACAACAACAAATCTGTGCCCCTTGGAGGACAGTTCCCACTGTCTGAGCTCACTGCTAGGCTCTGACTAGAATTACCTATATGTCAGTCAGTCAAGGTAGTTTAAAATACCTGTGCTCCTAAAGCCAGGGTGTCATTGCAGATTTAGCACTACTAGCAGTGCTCTCTTTGTCACACAGTGAGGCAATATGGCTAATTAACGCTCACTAGGGAGCCTGAAATAACGATGCCTCTCACTTCCTAGAGCCAATTACCCCATATATTCAGATTACCTACCTACTATTTCTCTGAAAGAAGTGTCTGGGATTTTTTTTTTTAATTCAGGCATTATGTATCATGTAACGTCACATTATGTGATGTTGTGTCACTGCTTGACAGCTTACAACAAGGAATGTGCTGAATATATTGGGTAGTTAATACCTGCCTGAATTAACAAGATAACCAACTTTCTAAAGAAAGAAAGTCAGAAATATCTGCTATACCTCCTGGGATATCTGGAGGGAGGACATATCTGATTCATTCAACCAACCACTGAGTGTCACTGTTGCTTCTCATAGAAATGTATGAAAGAGTATTTGTCTGCAGAGATGGCACACATCTACACATAGATTACAGATGGGTTTGTACAAAATTCTTAATGGATATTCATTTGTAGATATTTTACATCAACACTGTTTAAATAATCTCAGCCATCTAGGAATTAAGTATCAAAAGGCAGAGTAATATAATGGAAAAGGTATATATGGGCTTGGGATGGAGCAAATCAGTTGGGAACCTGATATACAATATGTCCTGTCTTTATTTACTTATCTATTTCTTCAAAAAACATTTTTTTTTGTATACCTCGTCTATAGTTATTCTATTCAAGGAAGATGGAATATGTTCCAGGTCCATTTCTTTGCTATTTCCAAACAAGCAAAACATAATACTGCCCCAGGGCTTTTGCATTAAGCTTAACCTATTGCCTGGGATGCTCATATCCAAGACATCTTCATGACTCACTCCTGTATCATCTTTAAAGTTTCCCAAATGTCAATTTCTCAATAAGGCCTTGGTTGGCTAACCTATTTAAAACCCCATATCCTTTTCTTTCCAGCCTTCCTAGTTCTGTGTTTCTCCTATGGAAAAGGAGATTTAGACAGGGTTGTCAAAGAAATCCTCTTTAAAAAGGCAACATAAAGGCAGAAAAGTAAATGATGAAAGATAGCTGTGAGAGGAATGACAAGAAGAGATGGTTTATTTTCCTCTTCTGGGATAGATACCACCTATGTAATACAGAGAGGATTAAATGAGATAATATATATAAAGAGCCTACAATGTATTATGCTTTCTAAATATCCTAACAATGCTGTTTGCCTAGTCAAAATTTTCAATGTCTTCTCATTTTCTTCTGACCAACATTCAAACTCTTAGATCAATACAAGAAATTCCATTACTCCATTTTCCAACCCATTTCTCTTTCAAGACTCTCACTTTCACGACCAAATTTCTCAACTTCCACCAACACACACATGCATACACACATACACATTTTCTTTCATCAAGCCATATTTATTTAACTCCTTATAACAGCCAGCATCAAAGTCTCTTTTCGATGTTCCACTGGCTGTCCTCCTGGGAATAGGCAGCCTCCCCTGAACAAGCCTTTCCTTAACATTCCACCACCCTATGTGTCCCAAACACCTTCTCTCTTCCTCCATTATGGTGCCTGTTGTGCAATATTAAAATTGGTACTTTTATTGTCCTTCCCTCAACTGTACTGTAAGATCTTATTCATCTTTCTAGCTCTTGATACAGAGCCTGGGACATAGTAGACCCGCAACACATACATTTGAATCAGTAACTGATTCAAATAAATCTTCACTAGATTAATGCTTGGTATGTAATTTGTTCATAATAAATGGTGACACCATCCTCAACTGAATTATTTATTTAAGTATAAATGTAAATATTCAGTATGAATCTCTTAATTTACATTGTTTATATAAAGCTCTATTTAATAATCATATCAAATTAGATATTAGTTACAATATTTTATGTAATGTTGCATCAAATATACTTTAAGATATTGTAAGTAAAAGACTGATAATTACTTGAGCAAGAAAGAGACATAAGATTATAGATTTAAAAATGTAGAAGACAGAGACATGAACAGTTAAATATGCTATACTTTGAGATTAAATACTCAACATAATAATTGCATAAAAAATGGAAAATAGGGTAAAAAGAAGATGAGACTTTAAAGAAATGTTATGGGTTGAGGCTGGAGTGTTAGGCACATTAGTGGGTGCAGGGTCTAGATCCATGGACCCGTATTGCTACAGAGGTAGAGGAGGACTAAGAGCACAGGGACTGAGAAAGTTCATTTGGATGTTCATTTCAATATTCAAATGCTAAGGAATTTGGAGTTTATTTTGCAGGCATATAGAACTTAATGTCAGTGAAGTGATAGGATATAAGAACTTGTGGCAACACATAGAGGACAGTTGAGGTTGAGATTAGAGAAAGGGGAGTGGAAAGGTTTGGAATCCTAAAAGCAAGGTAGGAGGTTATTGTAAAAGGGTGAGAAAAATATGGGGAGGCAGTAACCTAGAGCACTGTAGAAATAAGGATGCCAGGAAAAGAGCGTTATGAAGGCAGATCTGAATTTATTTGGCAAGTGACTGCGGGTATCAACAATAAACCCATTACCCTAGAAGAGGAATGCATAAAATATAGTTTATGGAGCAGTGTAGGGGCATATTCACAAATGATTATTCAGTCTCAAACATCATTGGCTGGGGTGTCAGGGGAAATTAGGTGCCTAGGGGACATTCAGATAAAGGTCAGAGCAGTTATGGATGAGGTTAAGATTTAATAAAGAATATTATATTTTTCACTAACATAAGTAGAGCTACAAGAAACATTTACAGGAGGGTAGTTTTTTCTTTGTCTCTCTTGAACTATTTCCTTAGGACAAGTTTCCACAACTATACCACATGCCTATTACAAGGGCCTCTCCCAATCCTCTTATCCTTTCACTTCAAGCCTGCAAAACTTATCTGATTCCATGCTTCCTGAGGACCCTTGACATTTGTTTTACTTTCAGTTTTCTTCCAATATCCCAATATGCCACATTCCTTATGACAGCCCCTGATAATTTACTGTAATTGCTTTAATCATTTTATGATACATCCTCAAGACAAGATCTCAGTGGTTCAGACAGTACTTTGAGAACAGTTTCAAGTCACTGTGATGTTCTTGTTCCCAAAACCTCATTAACGTAAGCCAACTCTGTCCAAGGGTAGTAAGAGTAAAACATAATGAAACGCTCGATTTGTTGGACTAAATCCATAGCACTACTATACTATTAACATATAAACACATGAGTTCTAAGAATCAATTTTGGGTGTGGGATTTGCAAGTTTGCATATTTCTGTTGACAGCATAATATAAGTGTAAAAGCCATAAATAGTATTTTTTCCCTTTCATAAACCTTGGTAAATCCAACAATCACGTCTCTCTGTCATCTTCCAGTTGCTATAAATGCAGCCTCTCACATTCAAAGGGGGTAATCAGTAAGTATAGAACATTATTCTTATTTCATTGGCTACAGTGAAAACCTGGGATGGACATCTCTATCCTTAGTGTTGACTCTGGTGAAGCCTTCAGTTTTAAACATGGATTTAATTAAACCCCATGCAAAGTTTGGTAAATGCCTTACTTCTGCATGTTAACTCAATCCGGTAAGAAATGATATTCTATATCTTCTGAATTTCTTTGTTCTTGGTTCATTAGAATTATACTTCCCTTATTATTATATATATTTTTTAATGTCTGGTACAATTTGTTTTGCAAAGCTTTCTAATGACTCCTTTTAAAAAGCCTAACTAGAAAATTATAGTTTTCTAAAAGCAAATGAAAGGATTCACTTTAGTTCAACATTCCAGATCCAAAACATGTGAGAGACTTCACAAACTGGCACAGCATGTTCTCTTGGCTTTATAGGGACAAGATGACCAAGGGGAGAGAAATTGCTTAGATATTGCCCTCACCATCTCTTGACCACAGAAAGCAACAGGTAAGATAATCCTGGCCCACCTCCAACACACTCCTTGGGCCTTTTTGTCATCTTTTGTTTTAATAACATGTAACATACTCTCAAAAATATTTGTTGAATGAAAGAATGAAAGCATCTCAGAGAGATATGAGAATATGCTTCTCAAATTTGCCCAGCATGTGAGAATATTTGTGTTTCTTGTAAATTGTCATCCATGGACCTCCACTGGAAAGAAATGAATGCCCTTTAATGAGACCTCGTCAAACTTTCTCTCTCAATGGGATTTTCTCCATAGCTACTCAAGTGCTAGTTCAAAGCACTTATGGAAAACTGGCCATGATCGCACAGGTTGATGTCATGTACACCTCTAGTCATAAGGATTTGTCCTCCTCAAAGCTGTTCTGGGGAAGCCAGGAAGGCTCAGTGGGTTAAGTGTTTGTTCTGCAGCCCCAGGGTCCAAGGATTGAATCCAGGCCCCAGCCTGTGCAGACCCATATGCTGAATTGGGGTGGCCCCCAGTTCAGCTCCTGCCGGGACGAGCTTCCCATGTGGGAGGCCGCCAGCTTGCAGGGTCTGCTTCCTATGCAGGAAGCCCCCCGCCTTGTTCCTGTTCTACACGAACCTGTACCCACCTGTGGAGTAAAATTATGTTGAAAACTGATGACGTACAACTGTAGAGACTGCTGTGGGCCCTCTCCCTTCTTTCTATCTCTCTCTGTCTCTCTCTCTCTCTGTCAAAAACAATTTTTAAAAAACGTTCTGGAAACAAAAAATGACTGTTTTCCAACAGCAAAAATAAACTCTAAGCCTTCAATATGGAACCAGATTCTATTTGAATAGATAACATTGGACTTATCCCCCAAAGAGGGAATTGAAATTACTCCTTACTGTAAGAGAACAGAAAGGATTTGCTTTTCTTACCTGACCTGCATCTACAAGCCCAATATCCATGGTATTATTTTATGACATAATTACTATCATAATATTCTCTCACTATAATCACAGAAGTCACTATACAGAAAAAGAAAGTGAAATAATGTGTTAATGCCCAAGGGATTCACTGGTCTTTCCAAGTACCCATCGTTTGGAATAGCTGGACTTCCAGAATTTACCCATTGACGATTTCATTGTGGCACCAACTAGAGGAAGACAGCTTACAAGCTTGATGCTGGACTATATAATGATGTGGAATGTACTCTAAATCTGTGGTACACATGGTCCAGTTCCCCTGTAACCAGAATGCATGAATTTTGGAACCAAGATGTAGAAGTAGGTTTGTGATTCCTCTCACTATCATACCTAATGACCCACTTGCAAAATTTGTTTGCTGCCCTTCATTGCAACTTTGCACTCTGCTGGTTTAGAGGTATTCATTTCTAAAGGAAGAACACTTCCACCAAGGAAGACATATAAAAATGAACTGTATGTCAGGAGTGCCACTTTTATTTCCTCTTGTCACTGTACCAACAGGCAAAATGCTAGTTAATATATTAACTGGCATGTTTGATCTTAAGCAACAGGGGAAAATGTGACAGACAATGGGGCAAGAAAGCTTGTATCTATATTGAAAGGATTATTTGGGGATGCCCCTAACACTTCTTTGTCCAATAATAAAATTGATTGGAATCCTGCAGCAATATTGGCAGGACAATCAAGGAGTCATGTTGCCTCAAGAATAAAGGACTGAGTGATCCTTCATTCAACTAGCTGAAGTGCTGAGGCAACATGGATGATTTAAAGCATAGTGGAGGAAGTTCTAAATATCAATTATGGTCTGTGACTAGTTACAGTATTAGACTAATGAAGGTAACTTTTTTCTTTCTTCTGTGTATACTTATGTATATTAACCTAGTTAAATTTTCTTTTTCTACCCTACTGCTTTTTAATAGCAAAAGTATAAATTTATAATTGATCGTTAATTTATAGATATCAAGGTAGGATTGTGATTGAAGAAAAAGAAAAGTGAACATTACTCACAGATAGATTTGCAATTAATGACTCAAGGGTTCCCCTTTGGGTGAGAAGTTAAGTGCTTTTCCACTTGTGCAATGGATAGTTGCATTTTGTATGGAATCATATAGCATGTTTTTTAATTATTTGGTAATATTTATGTATACTTAAAAACCAGGTACTCATGATTATCCCCATAATTATCATGAAGATGATTGTTTGATGTTGCAAATTCACAGTCACCATTTATTCCAACGTCTTTCCACTATACATTTCCTCTACTTTAGAAGCTAGAAATCTAAAAACACTTCCAAGATTCTTTTGAAGTTAAGAGTTCTGAATGTGAAATTAAATTTCATTAATGACATATACTTGCATGAGCATTGGAAGGTGAAAAATAAAAACACAACTTTGCTGATAATTTTGGTTGTTGCTCCTATGAAGCAAGGTTATAAACATGGTAGCTGTATCTATAGAAGTGTTCTGATGCCTGGCTCCTTGTAACCATTGAGGCATATTTGTGGCGGTAGCAATGTCCTGATCACTGGATGACAGCTGTGGCAGTGGATTCCTGAACTCAAGTCCTCGTGATTTATTCCTGATTCTCAATGTCCATGCATGTAGCAGAGGTAATGGCGCTGCTGGTGTATCATTCCAGCAGTTGTGCTCCAGAGTTATTCCTGGACACTCAATACGAAGTCTTCTTCTCTAGTACTTGCAATGATTTTGTGGTAGCTAATTCCATATATTAACTTTTTGTTTGCTTAAACTAGCTGAAGCACGTTGTGGTTGTTATAGCTAAATCTTAATGGAACTCAACCTACAATTAGCAAAAGAAAAATTTGTCTTACAAAAACAATGTTTACTTTGGGTGATAACATACATGACATGGTCATTTAGTTGATCTTCTTTCAAACCTGATTCCCAGTCCTACTCTAATAATTTCCAGCAGTGGCACCACCATTATTCTAGTTACCCAACCTAACATCCTGGAATCACTACTCCTGACTCCTTTTTTCATTTCTTCATCTACATCAGTCCATATATCCTGTTAAATCTTCCTTTGGAAATACCCATTATCATGGCCACTCTGGTCCAAATCCTCTTCGCTTCACATAATATTAGTATTATCACCTTCTAACTGGTTGCTTTGTTGTGTCCAGTATTCCCTCACCAATAAAACCAAGGCAAAAGCAAATGGGTACTCCTGATTAAAGGTAGAAAATTTAGGGCTTATATTTATCTCTAATTTTTTTCAAATCCCACAAAATTCAGAGTAAAGGGATTTTTGAGACATAAACCCCAAGAAAAGTGATACTGGTTTAAAAGGCAAAACAACCAAATGTTGTAAGATAGGAAGGAAAGAGAAAGGTGGTAAATGACAATAAAAGACATAAAAAAAAAAAGCTGAATTCTTAGCCAGAAATAGGGAAGCCATAAAACAGTCTGCTGAGCACTACAGAACTCCCAGAACACTCAGCATTCCATAACACAGGGTTCCTCTGGAAGTGAGTTGAAAGTGGAGCCAGAAATGAGAGAATTGTATGAAATTTGGCTAAGACAATATGAGGTGTCTAGATCTCCTCCGTCACAGAGCCACTGCCATCCCCAATCCTGGAAGAGAAGTAAAGGGTTATCTTTGGAGACAATAGGTAATTATGGTGGACTGGGAATTCCAGGTGTATCAGAATGAAATGAGGAAGATTAAGACAGTGTATATCCTGAAGGCTGAGACTCCCACCTTTGTCAGATCTGAGAATGTGGTTAGCCAGATTTACACAGGAAACAGGATATGGAAAACGTCTTCTTTTCTGAAGCCCCAGAGGAAAGACCTAAAGAAGTAGAGCTCTGGTATCGCTTAACAAAGAATCCTAGCCCAATGATCCCAAAGTGAGGATCCAGAGGAGAAGCCATGCCTATAAGCTCAGACTTCCCAATAGGGCTTTGTATTTCTCCTTCTTAAATCTGAGTCAACTACTAAGGCATTTAAGAAAAGTCTAATAGAAAAGCTGGAGTCCAAGACAAACAGAAAAGGGTCACACGTAGCAGAAACTAGGAAGAAAAGAGAACTTTACAATGCTCGTTAATATCTTCAGATAGGTAAGAAAACATGTTGCAGCTACAAAACAAAACACAAAAACAAAGAAGGATGTTTTCTATAAAGAAAGTTTGAGAATAAATAAAAGCTTTTTGAAATTAAAACCAAAAGAGCAGAAATGGGAGGAAAGAAATGAAAGGATCAAAGATAAAGCCACAGGAATCTCCCAGAAAGAAAAGGACAAAACATGTAAAATAGGCGTGAAAAATAAGAAAATTAAGGAACATTACAAATAACAAAAAGACCCAAGAAGAGAGGAAATAGAAGGAGGAAGTCATCAAATACATAATTGCAGCATTTTGCCCCCCAGAATTGAAGTACATACGATTCCAGCATAAGTGGTCTACCAAAGGCCCAACTCAGTGTATGAAAATTGACCCACACCAAGACATATCTCTGTGAAAATTCAAAACAGCAGAGCAAAGAGAAAAGCTTAGAGAAAAAAAATGTTCAAATAACTACACTAGAAGAATAGGAAGTGGGTGTCTGAAAAATCAGGACACAGCTATATAATGTGTTATTTAGAGGTAAGTAAACAAAAAGAATCTGAAGTTAAAAAAGTATGACCATGTTTTGTTTTGTTTTGTTTTTCAAAGAAACAGAATAGAAAAAAAAGAGGGCTAGAGGATTACTGTTTTTCACAAAACTTGTACAATATTTGCCACTTTAAACTGTGCCCATGTATAATTTTGATGAAATTAAGAACTAGGAAAGAGAGAAACAAAATCCTCTTTCCTGTATCCTGCATATCTTGCTTTTGTTAAAAGGCTTTCAACGTTTTGTCCCCTATTTTCCTTGTTTTAATAACTGCCATTTAGAATCCTTTTGCTAACATTTAAAGTCACTGAAAATGTGATTCCATTGCTCCATTCTTTTTTCTAAATCATATGTTCTCAGAAAATTGGTCTTTTTAACCCCTAAATTTAAGAAAATATGCATCTTCCATTACTCTCTATTGGAACATGAACGGCCTTCACATTTTTCTCTTTCCTACTGACAAAACATATTATTAGCTCTCTTCTTTGAATTCCTCTGAATTTATAATTTAAGGTCATTTATTATATCACTCTCTAATGCTCAAATGTATTAGTTCTGTTCATGACTACCAAGTGGGTATAGACTCCTATATCCAAATAGGACTGAAAACTATACAAACTACAAATGTCCAGATATTGCTCATGAATCAAGAATAAATAAATGAATATATACATACATATAATACAAGAAGCTAATAAATAGTAAGCAAATATTCAACTTAAACTTGAATTTAGAAGCATGGTATACCTTTTTAGCTTTAAAGTAAGAATATGTTACCTCAAAATTGCCACTTTCTAGAATCCTTAGTTTGAATGGAGAAGACATTCTTTAGGAATTATAAACACATTTTATAGACTACGAGTACATAGGCTTAAGAAATGAAGAATCAGTAGTCAATCAAACTTCTGGAATCATGTTTGTTTATAATAATGAGGGGAAGCTGGGATGACTCAGTGGGTTAAGCACTTACTTTGCAGCGCTGGGGACCGAGGATCGAATTCCGGCCCCCGCCCGTGCAGACCCATATGCTGAACTGGGGAGTTCTCCCAGTTCAGTTCTCTCTCTGTCGCTATATCTCTCTCTCTGTCAAAAACAATAAATAAATAAATAAATAAAATATAATAATGAAGCACAAATATCTTAGAAATTTTATGACTATGGGTGATTTTTATAATAATTTCTAAATATCTTTTTCTGGGAATAAAATCTGCAATTGAGAAAAAATTTCAAATGCCATAACAAGTCACTTTCTAGCTGAGAATTAAAAATAGAAGCATCTACAATTATAACTGAAATAAGAGACTGACAATACCCAATCATTAGTGTGCACACTAAAGTGTCATCTGGAGGAGCCCCTTGCCAGAGTGAATAGCTCACTTAGGCTCAGTGACAAGCTGGTATCTTTTCATTTATTACTCTCTTCCTTAGCCAAACCACAAATATCCTGGCTCAATCACATTGGTCATCTTAGCCAGTGATCATACTCTTCCACCCACAACACACATACAAAGAAGCTAAAATGTCATAATTTCCTATAATTTTTTTCTAAAATTATAATATATAAAATTCTCATCTGTATTTTCTGTCATCTCTAATTTTCTTTATTTAGGGATGAGGGTAAAAATTAAGCCCTTGTATTTACCAAAATTGGCAGGAACTAGGATCAGTGAACACAAAGGATGCACAAAAATAATTAAAGCAGATTGGTAAGAACTCCCAGCAAGATGAGGAAGATGCCACATTCCAGCCATACACCTTCAGTTGTGGCCAGTGCAGGCGTGGTACACCTCAGACTTGGTCCCTTCTCAACCAGTGCATCACTCCAGAGTTCTTGTGAAAGAAATGTAAACCTGAGACTCAAATTCTTTCCTGAAAATAAAAGTTTGATTATTTGAAAAATAATAACTACCAGTCATCTATCAAAGGACACTTTGGTTGTTTCCATGACGTGGCCACCATGAACAGTGCTGCGATGAACATTGGGGTACATATATCTTTGCAAATTAAGGTTTTCAAGTTTTTTGGATAGATACCTAGAAGAGGGATTGCTGGGTTTTTTGGTAATTTTATACTTAATTGTATGAGGAACCTCCATACTGCCTTCCATAGTGGTTGTACCAATGGAATATTATTCAGTGATAAGAAAAGATGAAATATAGCCATTTGTGACAACATGAACTGACCTTGAGATCATCATGTTAAGCGAGATAAGTCAGACTGAAATAATCAAGATATAGGTGAAATATAAAACTGAAAGTAGCAAAGAAACAAAAACTCATGGACACAGTCAACAGTTTAGTGGTTACCTGAGGGTAAGTGGGGAGCTAGGAGGGAGAGTGGGTGGGGGGAGTTGGGAGTGGGCACTGGATAGTGGTGATAGGAGAGCTGAATCTGGGTGGTAGGCACATAATGCAATACATAGATGATGTGATGTGGACTTGTACATCTGGAAACTATCTAATTGTTACCAATCAATGTCACCCCAAGAAATTTAGCGGGGAAGCCGGGATGGCTCAGTGGGTTAAGCGCTCACTTTGCAGCGCCGGGGACCGAGGATCGTATCTCAGCCCCGGCCCGTGCGGAACCACATGCTGAACTGGGGAGTTCCCCCAGTTCAGTTCTCTCTCTGTCTCTGTCTCTGTATCTCTCTCTCTCTCTCGCTGTCAAAAATAAATAAATAAATAAACAAACAAATAAATAAGTAAAAGAAAGTTTAAAAAAAAAAAGAAATTTAGCAATAAAAACAGTTTTTTATGCCAGCATAAAAGTAAAAAAAAAAAAAGAGAGAGGGTGGGAATGAGGGATTAGAGAGGGAGCATCAAATATAGGGTGATGGAAAGAGAACTGACTCTGGGTGGTGAGCACACAATGCAACACACAGACAATGTAATGTAGAATTGTACACCTGGAACCTATGGAATTTTTAGCAAACTGATGTCTCCCTGTAAATTTAACAATTAATACAAATAAATAAATAAATAAATAAATAAATAAATCTACCAGCTATGCTGTCTGCTTTTATTCACTAACACTTTTCTGATAACTATTTTGTCTAATTCTTACAGCAAACCTGGAAGGTTATTCTACTTTGCAAATGAGGAAAATGAGGCTGAGTAAAGTTCAGCCTCAATTCTGTTTAATCCCACTCTGTGTTAAAAGCACAGATAGAAAAATGGGTTTAAAAAATACTTTTAATATTATTGTATTTGATTCTCAAAACCACAAAACAACTTTTAATGTAGGCTGAACAAAATTTTTGTATCAATTTTACTGAAAACTCAAAAGAGATTGTGATTTATCCGAAGGCAATTATTAACCAAGATGATAGTTTACATTATTTAGCTTCTAGTTAAAAATCATTGCATCAAAAATGTTCACCACCAGAGCTGGGAGATTAATTAAATCAACATTCTCATAACAAATGGGTAAGAAACTAAGGACCTCAGAGTAAAAAATACGTCCTTAATGTCACACAAAGCCAGGACTGGCCTGAAATCCAGCCAGTTATCATAGCAGTCTAGTGTTCTTTCTTTCCCCTGCAGAAGACAATGCCACACACACATACATACACACACACATCCCTCTCCTGCTCACTCAGATAGTGTCAATATTCAGGGCCTTCTGACTAATAGGGATCTTTTTAAGCTCAGAGGAGGAAATAGCAGAACATTTCTCTTTTTAATTTTCCACTGTGAACAGTACAACTGACAGTGGCAATACTATAGTGATGACGTGGATCTGTCAAGGGCAAGATCAGAAAAAAGCTCAAGATCTAAATATTCGGAATTTTCTGCTTCTAGATGGTGCTTTTAACATGCTACGAATGAGACAAAGATCCACCCATTGTCTTAGCTGTTGGCCCTTCCCATCTGTTCCTAATGCTAATATTACCAGAGTTTATCTTTCATTTTGAATTTCCAAAGCAAAAGATACATACAATATTTAACATTTTAGTTGAGCTAATTAGAAAAATATACAGTGGAGGTTAAAGAAAGAGAAAAGAAAGGGGAACTTTTTGTTCTTGATAACAAATCACATACTGCCTTCAACCAATATCCCTCTATAGTCACAGTTAACTTAGGGATCATAGAACTAATTACTGGGATACAGCAAACCCTGAATTAAAACTCAGCAGTCCCAGCAGCCAAACAGCTCAAAAAGTTAATTTTTTTTTTAAGATTTATTTTTATTGTTTCTTGACAGAGAGAGAGAGAGACAGACAGAGAGAGAGACAGACAGAAGGGGGAGGGCCCAGAGCAGTCTCCATAGTTGACAACATCAGTTTTCCATATAGTTTCACTCCACAGGTGGGCACAGGGCTGCGCAGGGCAGGAACTGGGCCGGGTGCCTTCTGCATAGGCCCTGGCAAGAACTGAACTGGGAACACACCCCAGTTCAGCATATGGGTCTGCCTGGGCTGGGGCCGGGATTCAATCCTCAGGCTCCAGGGATGCAAAGCGAGCGCTTAACCCACTGAGCCATCCCAGCTTCCCCAAAAAGTTAATTTAAGATGGGCAAAAAGAACACTTCTTAAGTCAGGCCAAACTGCCTGAAGTGGCACCTCAAATGTCAAATCACTCAAAATATTTATATAATCCTAGACCTGGAAGAAATTTTAAAAACATAATGATCCCAACCTCCGTGTTATCCACACAGTGACCCTGGGGCTGACAGAGGTTAAATGCTTGTCTCAAGAACCACCCAGAAAGTGTCAGAGCCAGAACTAGAACTCAGGTTTCAACATCCCACTAGAATTAGTTTGTCATATTAAAGAAAACTTGGGAATAATTGGAATCCATTGCTTGTCTTGCTGGAATATAAATTGTATATGAGTACACATACAAGGGCTATTCATAAAGTATCCAGCATTAATATAAAAAACAGAGGCATTTATGGTTGGATTTATTTCCAAATAATCCTTGTATATGCGTGTTTGTATATATATTATATATGCCAACATATATGCAAATACGTGTGTGTGTATATATATATATTTTTTCCTGTTTTGCTACTATCCTGCACTTTTACCCATGCCTTTATATTACTAATCTTGAAATCCTGTGTGTTTCTCTAATCTGAGAATTCCTGTTTTTGTTTTCAATATCCCATTTTCTCTGTTTTCTCCTTCTAAACATTTCATACCTTTTTAAAACTGTGCTCAATGTCTCTTAATTTCCCCATTTCCAATCATTTAATCACTGGCTGTATTTCACATAGCTTCTTAGATTTCTTTTCCAGTTTATTAGTTCTCTCTTTAGTTGGGTCTTAAAACCATCCATTGAGTTTTTAATTTCATTGGTTATATATTAAATTGCAGAAAGTTTTATTTGGCTCTCTTTCAAATCTGTATGATCATTTTCATGATAGCTTGTTCTTTTTTTTAAATCAAGATTTTTGTTCTTTTAAAAATTGTTTTACACTTGATCTTAGTCAAAAGGCGAGAAACAATTAAAATTATTTTAAACACTATTTTATAGTTTTTCCAAATTGTTCAAAGAACTTTATTTTTCCTGTATGTTTTTTTTTCTGGTTCTCCCTTGTTATATATTTTTGTTTGTTTGTTTCCTCATACACTATAATTTCAGTGAGAATTCAACATCAGTGAGATTATTTTTCTTGTGTGAATTGTGTGCAGAATTGTGACATTATCCTTGTGGCGTCCTTTTTAGCTTTCAGTTTCCCCTTCATTTCAACTACTTCATTGCTATATTACTTTACCCAACATTTCTGAATGTATTGAATGGAATAGGGTGCTAACTCTACTTGATCTTTCATGTTACTGAAAGCCAATAACGTCAATAGATCCATCCTACCACTGTATTACCACCTTTGTTAACTACCCATTTCCTACTAACTGAAATCTCAAATCTTTCTATTAGCTTTAAGACTCTCAAATATATAGCCCATTTATCAATGGTCTTGTTTCATATATGTTATCAATCTATTTCCAAATCCTTCCTATGTATTTCAACATATAGCCTTAAACAACACCAGCTGGGCTATATCTCAAGAGATAAATTTATGTGTAAAATAAACTTCATCACATTTAACCAGATATCTTGATAACATTAAATATAATAACAATAAGAATAATAACAGGAGATAACATTTTGTAGTATTTGATATGTAGTTGGCATTACATGCGTTATATAGATTATCACATTGAATTCTCACCAAAACCCTGTGTTATTAATCCGTTTAAGATTGTCTCATTACAGCATTACTCAATGACATCCTTGAACTGACAATAGCTTCTAAAACACAAAGTGACCAATATTTGTGCCATAGGTCTCACTGTCAAGCTTCTTAGAAAAACTCTTAACTCTAATACATATTAAGTTTTACTATTGCTCTTCCAAGAATTTATTTTTTCCTGAACATTGAAAAATGAAGAAAAAATATATAAACAGATATTATAAATGGAGGACTATGGTACATTTTCAAATAAAGCTTTGTTGTCCCCAATTATTTCCTTGTCCTTACCACATTCCTCCATATATGAAAGTGAGAAATGGCACGTCACATGAAGCCAAACAGAGCAATTAGCTTCTCAGCAGGCCACTGGGATCAAAGCCTCAGTCCACTCTATTTTGTGTCTCAAATACTATTTTTTCCTTTCATTGCTTTTATTTTGTTTTGTGGATTATTTCAATGACTTGATCAAAAGTTAGAAAGAATACCAAAAAATAGTATAACATGTATGTAAATACAGCTCATCAGGGCCTGAGAACTATCTATTGGCTCTATGATTTTTAAATTTAGATTTTCACCTTAGAGTTTATCTAATCTAACATATGTAGTTACAACTACATCTGCAGTTCCACACACACACATACACACACACACACACGTATATGGAAAATATCCAGCCATAAGTGCCTCTATTTTTCAATTACATGCCTGGATACATTTCAGACAGTCCGTGTGTGTGCGTGTATTTAGATATATATGTAAGTTATAATATAGGTGGATATATATGTAAATTTAGATACATATTATATTATATATATGTTTGGAATATATATATATATATAAACTTCCACATGCTTGTGGTACCCAATTGATTCAGTGTTTATTATCTCTCCTCTCTTTAAACCTTTAATACTACTTCTTTCTCCTCATTAGCTAATTAAGTTGTCTCTTATGTCACTGAAAAATATAAGGAACGAGAGAAGAATTTTCACCTGTTCCCACCATCAAATTTACTTACAAGACTCTGTGCATATACTCTGCTTAGCCTTCTGTTCTAATTAGTTCAATCTGTGTGCTCTATTTTCAACCTCTCCACTGTGTACTAGTTCTCACACATCCAGCTTGTTCTCACCTTGGGACTTTGTTCGTTTCCCTTATCCACGTCTTTAGAATTAGTGTTCCACTGCCTTTTCCATTCAGGTCATTACTCAAATATCTCCTCCTCAGAATGAGTTTCTTCGACCCTCCACATAAACAGGACTCTGAGTACGACCCTTTACCACCTACTGTATAATTTTTCATAGCATATATCTTTCTATTTAGTTATTTGTCTATCATTTAGCATCCATGCTAATATGTAAGCCATTTGTGGATGAAGACTTTGCTTTTTCATTCACTCCTACATCCTAGGACAGTGCAGGCTCACAGCTGGCACTCAGTGAATATTTGCTATCACAATAAATAAACAAACATAAAGTATATACATACAATGCATCATTATTATCATCCAAGGACAGATTTTATGACACATATATAGATTAAACAATCCAAATAGTGTAAGTATAAACACACATTGAGAGTTTATAAAATTGTTTTCATTAAAAAGTTTATGTATATAACTTTTCACATAAAAAATGAGAACACAAATCTCATATCTTATTAAATTAAAAATCACTATGCTTACTTTAGGCATTTGGTATCTACTTTAATAAAATAAATTAACACTTAGAAACAAAAATATGTAATATTTGTGTCATTTATTTATTTTGTTCATGATTACTGATGGTTCCTATAGCTGACAGGCAAATTGATTGCTAGAAAGAAATACAACTACTTAATCACAAATTTAAAAACATGATTTCTCTTCATTATACCATTAACTAGTTTTGTAAAATGTTGAACTAGATGCTCTCTGAGGTCTCTTGAAACTATAATATTCTATGAGATTAGGAATTATTCATTTTTATGGAACACTCAAATTGTCTAATAATACCCAGTTTTCACTGACCAATTGGGGAAACAATAAAATAATGACATTGATTCTTTATATCTTTGAGATGCTCAAAATGTTCTAGAAAATTTTACATAAATTTTAGAAGAAAGAAAAATGAAGGGCTCACTCACTCCAATACTCAATCATCATTGACATTATAATTAGTTTAGCAAGGAGGTGAATAATATTGTAATTCTATTATTATTTTAGAAAGTTAAGTAAAGCTGCATGAGATGATCACTTTTTAAGCTTTGTATTTTCTTTCTTATTCTCTTCCTACCCCCACAATCAATCAATATGTAACAAATAAGTAAATAAACACTTGCACTTTAAACATAAAGTTCTTCATTTCAGAATATACAAAACAAATACAAGTTATAAGTGATTTTTTAAATTCATTTTTAATTAATCAAAAATATCAAAATATAAAGAACAATGACATAATATCACTTATCATCATGCCAATTACTCTATTATCTGCATTATTTTCACATATTAATAATGAATAATGGATTCACCATGTTTTCATTGTTGACTTAACATCACACACTTGAAAATAAATCTAGAGTTGACTTTTGAACAACACAGGTTTGAACTGAGCAGGTCTGCTTATACATAGATGTCTTTTTTTCAATAAATGTACAGTCAGCCCTTTGTATTCTCAGATTTCACATCTATAGATTCAACCAACCACTAATCAAAAACAGTATTTTTGATCGACAGTTAAAAATCCGTGGATGCGAGGGGCCGACGGGATGCATTGTACTATGCCTTTTTATAAAGAGACTTCAGCATTCAAGGATTTGGTATCCTTGAGGCCCTAGAACCAAACCCCTACCGATATTGAGGGTCAATTGTAGTTGAATTTTTGGGGAGTCAAAAGTCACATGTAGATTTTCAGATGAGGAAAGATTAGCACCTGTAACCTCTATTCATTCAAGGATTATCTACTTTTCATTTCTCAGCCTGGTACACATCAAGTTCAAAGACAGTACTTTCTAGGACAAATGGTAATTTTAATGTTAATTGAATTTTCCATTTCCTGCCCAGAACAACTGATATGCCAGTTTGATATGAGCAGTTTAACAGTACAGCAGAAAGTTTTCTCGCTGGGACAAGATGATAACGTGTAATCTCTCCAGTCCTTTCCCGAGCAATGCACGAGTTTGGAACTCTCCATAGTACTAAGCTGGAAATGAGCTAAATGTGTTCTACATGCCTGAAACTTCCCTCATTGTGCATTATGGATGCATAATTCAGAAGTTTACTCAAATACTTTAACAAGATTTTTGGCCTGGATCACTTCTCTTAAAAATATATGTTATTTTAATCCTGCTACTCTCCACCACAACTCTCCCAAATAAAACCAAGTTAACATTAAAATTCTGTACTGTGTCTTAAAGTTGTATACTTAAAAATTTTAGGATTGACTTTTTTCCCTAATACTTTATTAAGTGATACTCTACTTGGCCATTTACTCCTTTGTTGGCATCCAGAGTAGTTCTTGCTAAGAAGTACAAACTTCACAGTGTGGGGCAAGTCTGTATCTTGATGTGAGGTGGGGAGATGTTACTTCTATCAGCTCTGATTTCTTCACCTCTTACACAGAGTGTCTGCATTATTTCATCAAATCTGCCCAAATTCTGGCTGCATTGGCCATGGTATCTCTAAATTGCTGTATATCTCACACTCCTTCCAAAACTATTACCGTATACATTCCCCAAACTAATGCATGTCTTATATATTTAGATCTTTTTCAGAACACGTATTATTCACACCCTCACAGTATAATAAAACCTAAAGAGGAAACTTATCCAAGCATTTGAGGAAATTTCTCCTCCCCTACAATGGATACAAGTACACTTGTCAGTCAGAAAAACCAGCACTTAATGTTGACTTGAAGCTCAGTCAGACCCAGTCCAACTAGGTAGTACCAGACTCATATATTCACAGACCTCTTCTCCAAGCAACAGCTCAAATACCACAGTATGGAGGTTCCCCCATGTACTCCCAGCAGAAGAAGGAAGGGTTAGATGTATAAACCAAAATAGCCTATCAGAGGTGAAAGTTTCTTTGAAGACTGATGTTTTATTTAAAAATATAATTACATACTAACCATAGCATATATGTTACTTTTGACTTTTAAACCATGTTTTAAATTATCAGCAGTAAAAAATTTTGCTAATTTTGTCAGGGGCTAATGGATAAAGTGGTGATGTCTTGAATCTATTACTTTAGGATAGATGGGCTGAGATAATGCAATCTGGGATTGTTCATTAGGTTTAGCACGTAGACTCCTTTTCTCTAACTTCACATCACACTATTATAAGATCTCAGACTTAACATAAATATGTGGATACAAATGGCAGTGGTTTCCTTAATGCTTTTTGAGCTATTTCAGGGAACAATCCTGACAAAGATATGGCATGGTGGTTGATACGCACAGTGGGAATTTCAATAGCTATATCTTGCCAAGGTCTGATCACACATGCCTAATAATGAAATTAAAATTTATGTGGTGGATTCTTTTCCTCTATGTCAAGAAAATATTTATGAAAGGCTATTTTTTCCAATATAGAAAAAACAAACTTGTAGGTATATTCTGTAATTGATGCTAATTATGATATTTTCATCAGATGTAAATTAATTAGAGCTCATAAAACTCATAGTCCATAGATCAATTTTCTTTATTCAACTCTCAAATTTCAATTTTAGTTTAACTAAGTTACATAATGTAAAATAATTTGACTACTACTAAATAGATGTTGACTGAGAGTCAGAAAATAAGTGGTCAACTATTTTTTATCATAAGGGTGAGAAATGTATTCATTATCTCCAGGTTTTTACCCTTTACTATGATGTCTCATATTCTCCAATTTAAAACACACACACACACACACACACAAGTTACCTACTCCAGCACTTTCCTTATACTAAGTCAATGTAATAATAAGGACGATAACGGCAGCTAACATTTATAGAATATTTACTATAAGCCAGTGACATATCATTGTTTTATATAGATTATTTATACTTCAAACAATTCTATTTGGTAGGTACTACAATTACCTCCATTTTATAGGAAAGAAATGAAGTTCTTACAAGTAGAAACAGGATTCTAACTCAGGTTCTGTAAAGCGCAAACCATAACAATTATGCTATATTATTCCCATCTCCTTAGAAGTACATCCTTTCAAAGTCACTATCCAGTTCATCACAAATTTGAAGGGACAAAATTGATTAATAAAGGAGTGTTCCATGCCTTTCTCTTTTCTCCTTCCCTGGCAAGTTAGCAAGATTTCTAATTTTGTTTGCTTTAACCTTTGTTCTCTTCTGCTCTTGGAGGAGTTCCTTTCTTGTCAACCATTTCCCGGGCTTTTGTGAATGAAGGAGAAGGGGTGGGGAAGATGGCAGCACATGAGGTTCAGAGGTAAGATCTGGACGAGCATCTCTAGAAATTTTGAGGAGAGAGGAAAAAGGAGAAACTACAGCTTATGAAGGAAGCACAAAAAAGGAAACAAAAATTGCTATACTACATCCCTTCATTTTGTTCAATAAACAGAAGAAATATTATTTTAAAATTTGTTTGCTGTGACTGAGTTCTTTGGACCACAGTAACACTGGCATCCAACCGTGTGGGTTGATAGTTTATAATGATGTGTTTTCTAAAAAGAAAATTATTCCATCCATTGCTTTAAACAAATCTTATCTTTAGCACCTCGTTCTCACAATGTATGAGTACATACCAAGAAAATCAAGAGACCAACCCTTCACTTGGTGTTCTCATTGAAAGTGTGATGGCTGCTATTGGGAAGACAGCAGTATGACTTTCACAGCAGGTTTTGCACATCTTGGATTTTGTCCCTTTTGGACCAGTTCAATCGATGGCTAACTATAGAAATTTGGCTATATCATTTAATTGCTCCAGATGTTAATTTCTTTGGCAAATGAAGGTATCATTCAACTAAAAATTTTCTACCAAGTGCAATAACAAACACCAATTTTTAAAAAAACTATTTGTATATTCAATTGACCATTATCTGCTCTAAAGAAATACAGACTTACAAAATAGTTAATGGGTGGTTATACATATTGCAAGAGGTTATTAACATTAAAGCTAGATTAGATACAACTTTTCTTTAATGGCAGGCCTCCTGTCTCCCTTAAAGCTCAATTCTATTTGCTAAAATTTAATTTTTGAAAACTTTTTCTAAATACCTATTACATTGAATAATGTATACATATAGTAGGGAAACTTTTCCCCATTACTTTCATAGGCAGTAGTGGCACTGCAGGACGAGCTGTAATATATTTATTCCCAAAGAATTCTTTATTAAACTCATTGGCCATGGTTTCCATGAGGAGTAGTGCTATGTAGTCTTTTTTGCAAAAAATGTAATGAGAGAAACGGTTTCCCTGAAAGAGTGTCCCCATATCCAATCATCTGTACCATATGTGCCAATTTAACTCTTATTTTAGTCGAAGAGTAAGTATAATCTGAGCCCAGGTAGTGGAGCCAGTGCTAACTCACATATCCTGAGCCATCTTCAAAATGGCTTAAAATGGGCTACAGACGTTAGCTTCTCTAGAGGTTAAATGATTAAGAGAAGGGTATCATTTAATGCAACAGATCTGTCACTGAAATGACCAGAAGGAAGAAATTTTCCATCTCTAATCCTAGCATCCTTTACTACGTACACTTACTATATATGAAGTGGGGCGAGTCATTATTTTCTTTTTAAGCTCAAAAACCAGCCTCCATTACAGGGAAAAAGAGAGCTTGATAAGTGTGTGGATGCTTTTTTTTCTTTCTTTCTGGGAACTGGTCTCTCCTTTAGCAAATAAAAACAGAACTATTATAATATATATGAGTGCTGTCCAGATAAAAGTCAGCTATAGTCAATATAAAGAGAACAATCACATGCTGGATACTTTCCAGACAGCCCTTGTGTAAAAAGGACAGTATGCCATGACCATCTGGGACTTCCCCAGGAATATAAGGGTGATTCAACCAGTCAAATATCAATGAATCAGTGTAACTCAGTATATTAAACAGAAAATAGAAAAATCACATGATCAGCTAAATAGATGCAGAAAAAGCTTTTGACAAAATGCAGTACCCATTTGTCATCAAAACTTTTAGCAAGCTTTTGAATAGAAGGGTGTTTTCTCAGTTTGACAGAGTAAATATGAAAAGCCTATAACTAAAACTCATGCTAAATGGTGATATATTGAATATTTTACTCTAAAACCAAGAAAAAAGGCAAGGATGTCTGTTCCCACCATTTCTACAGGCAGTTTTTCTCTACTGCAAAATAGGTTTTTCTAAAAAGGACTGTGCTGGTAAAAATAAAATAAAATAAAATCACAGGACTTACAGGACAAATGGGTTAGGGGCATAAAACCCAAAAACTTCATTATTGATAAATGAGAACAATAGGAACCTATTAAAGGTCCAGTTTTACACGTGTTAAAAGGTTAAGAAATACATAAATCTTATAAACATGACTTTATTTTGAAGAAGGCTAGAATTTGCTTGTGGAAATGAGCATCAGAATGGTTTACAGCTTCTCAATTTTTGTGAAGTGGTAGAAGGAAAGTTATCTGAAATCAGAAAAAAAACTGCAACATCAGGTGTGGATAGCTCATCATGTGAATTGAGGGAGCAGATCCATTTCTGAGGTGTGTATGTTGTGCGTATTCCTGTGAGACTTGGTTTAGCTGGGCTCAGTTTTCTGCATTCACGTAGTATATTTCTTATGCACAGTATTTACAAAAGTATACCTGACATTTACATAACATATATGTAATAATTCTCTGATTAAAGTGAGACTGGAACCCCTTGCTTTTGCAACTGCACAGTAATTAAAATCTCTTTAGGAGGAAAAAATTAAATTCAGGTGACTCCGACCATAAAACGGTTCAAGCAGAGAGGCAAATAAAGTCGTGCCTGTTTTCAAATCGTAAGTGACTTATCTGGCTAAGGTCTGCATAAATTTGGTTCAGGTAACCACTTCAGCTCGACTGATCCAGTTGTTTCAGTGTCTAGCCAAATAGCCTTTTATGTTGCAATCAAGTAATAGATACAAGATTGACAAGTAACAAAGGGAAAGAGCTTTCAGTCAACATGGACTAAAACCTATTATTGTGTTGTGTACACTATGCCGGGGACCTGTAAACACACCTTCATTGATCTTGCAGGAAGATAGAAATACCTTGTATGGCTCAATCAAGGCTCTTTTCAAAGGTAAGTGCAAACAATATTGAAGAAGCAGAAAGAGACTGACATTATAGTCAAACAGTAAATAATGGTTGAGCCTAGGAAACCTAGCTATAACATTTCAAATTCCTGTCAGGTCAAACGAAATGTATAACCTCTCCATTGCAACCTCAGAAAAATTAGAACATGGGGGACTGTGCATTCCTCCTATTACCGTTCCCCTTCTACTAACTGACCAAATCAATAAGGAAAAAAAAATCTCATTCACAGTTTTGCATTTTTATAGGTATCTCAGTGAGCCTCTGAAAAAGATTTCATCTGTGAAGGTCGATAATTCACTCTTTTCCCCTCTTTCAAATTGGGATTCCCTGCTATTTATATGAACGAATTTTGCTCATTATAAAAAGGGGTGAGGAGGGAATTAACATGCAGAGGAAATAGAACTGGGTGTTCCTGCCAATTGGAAGTTTTATTAGAATTGCCCACTGCTTCAATTCTAAACTTCCACTTTCATTTATGTTTAAACACTTGTAATTAGGGGAAGCTGTTTGGGAGTAGTAGACAACAATAAATAGCTTGCATGGATTTCTAAAAAGGTTGGCAGGGTGGTGGGAAGCTCAGCATAGTTTATAAACAGATTCATCTGTTATGTAAATCTTCATCCATAATCATTATTTATCCATTATGGCTAATCAGCATTCCAAGAAAGGAAAGGGAAAAAGAATTAGTAATGTCTTAAAAACAATTGCTCTTATACCTGCAGATTTCTTAAACTTAGACATTAACTCACTAGACATTTAATCTTTTGTTTTTCTTTTTCAAAGGTGCCTAAGAGAAATCAATATTCTACATTTAAAAACAATGTTCTCATTTAGATAGAGAATAGGCAAATATGAAACAAATTGAATTACCCTTTTACACCACCTCTTTCCTTTCCTCTTTTCCTCTTAAATATAAAATTCCAAAGAAAACAAAGACCCCTTTAACTCAAGATTAGGTATAGGCTATGCCTAAATGTAGGGGCCAGACTTAACTGGATCCTTTCAATACCTGAGGTTCTTACATAGAGAGTGATAATGAGGTGCTAACACGGCTCCTGGCATGGCCCTTTGATGTCAGTTTATAATCAGAGTCCCAAGCAAATATCCAGCATAAGGCAATCCACAATTCTACCTCAGGACCCCAGGAAGAAGTTTATTAGAACAAAACCAAACCCAATCAGAAGTAAACTGAATCCTTACCCCAGTATTCCACTCTTTACCCACATTTCAGAGAAAACTTGGGAACTTGGTGTGCCTTTATTAAACTTACTGATCTATTATGTATTGAGTACTGTGCTAGATGTGGTTAGCTTGTGTTGGAAAACCTCAGCTAGCACACTTGTACAAATTTAAGTCCCTCTCAAGAACATGGGATGAATCATTTCTTTTTGAATATCCAGAACCAATGAAAAGGAATGTGTACATTTCAGAATTTACATACACCTAGCTGAAATTTGTGGTATAATTGTACAAATGAATGTTGTGTTTATTAGACATTTTCTTTTGACTTCCTGACCCCATTCTGTGCTAGGTGAACATGTTCTGAGCTTTAATTTGCCTCAGCACTTTTGGTCAACTTTCAAAATTGAACAATCCCCCAAGTTGCAGGGAAAAGGCTGTCCCTTCCATTGTTTCTTTCCAAAATTGCTCAGCCAGAAATGTTCTCTTCTTCTTTTGATGATGCATCATGACCCGTTCGTACCTCCTGTGACCCACTTACCATATCTGTTATTGAACAAGTTTATTTTGGCTCATATTTCACCATCCTTATATGGCAGAAGCTGTCTTTTACTTCGTTCTATTCCTACCCATAGCACTTAGTAAGTTACCTTAAGCACAGTATTTCTAAAATAAGTACCTACTGAACTGAATCCTACGTGTGTAAATTCAATGCTAACCCTAAAAGAAAAGAGACTCCTCAAATTTAATCAAAGCTCTGAAGTATTACCTACCTCAAATGAGCAGGATTTCTCTGAAAGTTTATATCAATAATAGTAGTTTTGGAAATAGAAACGAAGCAAAATCATCCAATTTGTTCTCAGGTTTTCTAACCAGAGCCTAATTCTATATAGCCTTATTCTTAAAAACAAACAAAAACAAGGACTTGGACACTGAAATTTCTAATTTCTTTATTTTTATTTATTTTTGTTTTTAAGATTTATTTTTATTGTTTTTGACAGAGAGAGACAGAGATACAGAGACAAAGAGAAGGGGGAGGGCCCAGAACAGTCTCCATAGTTGCACATCATTGGTTTTTCCACATAGTTTTCATTCCACAGGTGGGAGTGGGGCTGCACAGGGCAGGAACTGGGCCGGGGTCTTCACCCCGGTGAGAACTGAACTGGGGACACTCCCCAGTTCAGCACATGGATCCACACAGGCTGGGGTCGGGATTCAATCCTTGGTCCCCGGGGCTGCAAAGTGAGCGCTTAACTCACTGAGCCATCCCGGCTTCCCCTCTAATTTCTAATTTCAACCATTTGTGATGATTTTATCATGGATAAGACATAAATAACTGTACAGAATTATTTATTGCCTATATGTATATATGTGTGTATACATGCATGTATGTGTATGTGCATATATGTGTGTGTGTGTGTGTGTATGTATGTGTATATATACATACACATATACACATGGTTGAGAACCCAGCTCCAAATTTGTCCTGGAGAATGGGATGAGTTTTTACCTTGTAAGTAAGGCCTAAATGGTCCCAATTCCAGAGAGTGTAGGAATCTAATAGCCAAAAGCTACGCAGAGCTTTGAAACATCAATCCTATTTCATTACTTCTACATGCAACATAAATAAATCACTCATCCAACTACTGTCTTATTTCTCTCTTCCACACCAACTTGTATGCCTCGAACAATATCCCAGGTCTGAAACACCCAGCCATTTTCTTTCCCTCAATTTAAAACTATTTTAAAGACCATCTTTAAGAAGCTTATTTCAATGAACTAGGTGGCCAACCACTAAAGATGATTTATGGCACCTATTTCCTGGACCAGTAATACTTAAGATCTAAGAATTAAAGAGGATATAAAGAGATGATGGGTTGGCTAACTCTTTCCAGTACATAGTAAAGCAGTGCAGTGACAAGCACAGCTCTGTCATTGAGAGGACGGGGACACTTTGATGTCATTCTGATGTTTCAATGATACATTTGGCATCTCTGAGTAGTATTAAATTAATCAAACATAAATTTAAAGAATAACTGGGCTTAAATTTTTTTCTCTGTCTTTCTTTTTTATTTCTTCCCACACCTTCACTCCTTAAGACATTCAGGAAACAGTTGCCCCAAATAAAATAAAATTTTGGCATTCATGTATTTAACATTCAAAGTTTCAACTATTGGGAAGAACCCCAGAGACCCATGTTATGTATGTAATTTTGCTAAAGACATTAGTGTGGGAATTAATTCCCTGGCTGGTGAGTGAGTCAAGATGACTTCCCAGAAGCTTTATTCATCTTTATGAAGCTAGTTGTCCACTTTTGTTATTTTATAATAATTTACACAGTATATTTTTGGTGTGCTTTGGGGAAATCATTCTATTGCATATTAGGCATCCATTTCTTACCAGAATGTTTAAAAATGATTTGATGAAGTTTGTAATCTGACTGGAAATATTTAGCAACTCTCATTGCCAGGTTTACATGTGTCCTAGGTTCCCTTATTCTCTGAGGACAAAGTGCCATCAGCTACACTCTCTCTTTTCTCCTATCTACTACTTTGTCTGCAAATATCCTCTTAGGGAGAAAATTCCAGCCTTAAACATGTTCCAGATCAGTGAAACCTGATTCCTCTCTTAATTTTTTGCAGTGCCTTTTCTCTGGAGTTAGGAGCTATTTTCAGTACTACTCAGATCAACTCAATGATCTTTCCCTTAAAAACTTCCATGATGGGAGGGGAGAACTTGAACTTGCCAACACAATGGAGTAACAGAGAGTAACAGGAACTAGATTTACCCTCCCATGTGAAACAACGGGGGGGGGGGAACAAGCAAAATATATGCAACAGTGGTTTTTAAACATTCTTTATCAGGCATCACAGGACAAAAGAGGCCAAATAAATTTTATGACAGGAAGGTTGTTCCAATTTCTTTCTTGGATGGAATTTCCAGCCTATTGCAGTGAACAGGAAACCAGAATTATATAGAGTCTAGCCTGGTATTCATGAGTTGAAGAGACAGAGCTGGGAGCGTGCAAAGCCCAAAGCAACTAGAGTACTTAAGGCAGAGTAACAAGGCAAAGAGAGCTGTACAGAGAGAATTCTAAATTTGCAGAGGGTCTCCCTCAAGTCTTCAGTTGAGTACTGATCAGTACATGATATGAAGGATCTGACTACCTTAGGCTGGAAAAAGATCTACCCAATCAGAATTGAGAGAATAATCCCAGAGCTCACAGAGAGCCAGTAATAGTTTACTTTACCGCAAGGCAGTATAGCAAAAAACCTTGAAATCGTAAGGCAGCAAGTAGAGTACTCAAAGGATATCGGCTCAGTAGTAGAACAAAATTAGCCCTAGCTTAAAGGTTGTCCTGGTTGGGCCTTGAAAAGTTTAAAACAATTCTCAAAAACTAACAATTTGAGTAATTCAACTGTATCCTAAAGCTTATGACTACTTATAGAAATACACCAACATTCAGCATCCAACCATAAAACTTATAACATCTAAGTTTCAATCAAAGTTTTGCAGCCACATTGCAATTTCTCAGCCATACAAAAAGATGAAAAGGAAAAGAAAAAAACAAAAAAAACCAAACAAACAAAAAAACAAACAAACAAGAAAATATAGCCCATAATTAACTAATCAATACCTATTCAGAGTTCATAAATTTGTACAGCCACTATGGAAAACAGAATGCAGCTTCCTTAATTAATTAAATATAAAACTATTATATAATCCAACAATTCCACCTTTGGAATATATCCAAAGAAAATAAAAACACCAACTCAAAAAATATCTGCACCTTCATGTTCATAACAAAATTATTTAAAATAGCCAAGAAATGCAAACAACCTAAGTGTCCATTGATGAATGAATGACATATATATGAGGTCAGACAGTCTATAAACTCATCCTAGAAAAAATGTTACATGCTTCATTGCTGAATATCACTACAGTCACCTTTGAAATATTCCCCTTGCGAAGCTATGTACGGACACCAGCGCTTAATCCACCATTAAAATCAATTTTAAAACTCTTCTGGAATGGTCATTAAAGTTATTGTTGTATTACCTTTGATGTCCTGAATGTCATCAAAATGTCTTTCTTTCAATATTTTCTTTATTTTCTGGTAAAGAAAAAAGTCACTGGGGCCAGAACAGGTGAGTAGGGAGGGTGTTCCAACACAATTATTTGTTTACTGACTAAAAACTTCCTTACAGACAGTATCATGTGAGCTGGTGCATTGTCGTCATGCAAGCAAGAGCCATGAGTTGTTGTCAAAAAGTTCAGGTCGTTTTCATCTAACTTTTTCATGTAGCCTTTTTATCACTTCCAAATACTCAACTTGGTTGTCTGTCCAGTTGGTACAAATTCATAATAAACAATCCTTCTGATATCAAAAACATTAGCGACATTGTTTTGACACTTTATTGGGACCTATGGAACATTTGTTGGTCATGGAGAATTGGTTGACTTCAATTGTGCTCTTTGAAACTTTGTTTCAGGGTCATATTAGTATATCCATGTTTCATCACCAATAATAACCACCCAAAACACCACCTTGCCTCTCCAAAAGGTCTTGGCAAACCTTGACTCTCCTTTGCTTTTGTTCATTGATGAGATCCTTTGGGACAATTTTTGCACACACCTTTCTCATGCCAAGATTTTCAGTGAAGATTTTCCTTATTATTTCTCTTATCAATATTTACTTGATTTGCTATGCTTCTCATAGTCAGCCAATGATTTTGACACACCAGTTGAAGTATTTTTGCAAGGATTTCATCAGTTTTGCTCATAACTGGCTAGCTTGGCCTCTCTTCATCAGTGACCCATTTTCTCTCCTCAGAAAAATGATAAATCCATTTATACACTGACATTTTTCTCATGTCATTATCCCCATCAACTTGAACTAAAGTGTCCTTGATTTCACATCCACTCTTGCCAAGTTTCACACGAAATTTAATGTTT
>PVKE010011024.1:0-17486 GCA_004027555.1 Craseonycteris thonglongyai
CAAGAGTCTCCCCCTTACCATCACTGCTTTGTTGAGTCACCATCACCACATCCGCCTTTTCGAGAGCCAACTCATCATTCTCTCGAGGTTTGTAGGCTCGAAGGCATCGTACTTGTTGGGAATCTTGAAAGGTAAGAGTAGGAAGAGAGGTTAGGAAAGAGAAGTGATTGAAACATGGAGAAGGAATTGCAGGAGAAATTTGGGAGGACTTGGAAATGAGGAAGTTTGGGCTTTTGAAAAGTTATAGACAAAAAAAAGACAATTGGAAAAGTCTTCATCTTCTATCAGAATGATTGGTAAGAAAATAGAAATATCAGAACTGAATCAAAAATTCCATTTTCCAGGGAAGATGAATTGAAGAATATGTTGTAACCACCTTTAGCAATACATTATTACAAATACTGGAGACCCATCTTCCCTTGGAAGATTTCCCTCTTTAGTTCCTCAGTGGATTCTGAATTCCTTTAAAACTGACTGGCTAGGTCAACATATTTATCCCTTATCTGTTTCATGTATATGTTCTGCCTCTTCAACTAGATTGTGAAATCTAAATCTGTGACTCATTCTTCAAGCTTTTCCCATACCAGAAGTGGAACTAGAAGAGACTTAACCAGGGGGGTTCCAGGCATGATCTAAGAAGGCACTTAATCCCCTTTAGCTTTAGTTTCCTCATCTGTAAATGACGGTGCTGATCAAGAAGATTCTTGAGGAAATTCTGGATTATATATTTCTATATTTTTGTGAATCAGGAGAAAGTCCCATAGTTTTAAAGCTCAAGATGAACAAGAGTTGGCATCTCCTGATTGTAAGCATTCCACTTTACGTGGGTTTATTGCTTTTTCCACTTTGCCGCACTGCACTGCTTCTTTCAGGAAACAACCAGAACACTCCTTTATAACCTGCACTTCTTTTTCTAAAGCTCATCTTCATCTGCCATTCATAAGGTCGGAGGAGGAAGGAAGAATTATCTTGCCTTCCTTACCAATGCTGGGGAACTCAAGCCCATTACAGGATCATTCAGAAAACAAGTCAACAGAACTGTTTATAGCATGTTTCTTCTACTTCCTTTTCCAAGCTTCCAGGTATTTGTTGGTTCTTTTGAGTCACTAAAGGCCCAGTCTTCCTTTGAATTCAGTTCTTTTCTGGACACAAATTAGGGAATTTTTGCTGGAGGACAACTCTGGGGCCCATAGGAGACCCATAAATCCTAAGATAAGGGGTATGGATGCATAATGTGTGTGTGTCTGTCTACCTCTGAGCACCTGGTCAAGGGTAAGAGCAGTGGTCTCTGGATATCCTACACAGAAAGGGGTGTGCTGAAGACAAATCTACTGTGTTGCTATCCTCCTGTGACTCTTAGTTCAGCCCTACTTTTCTCCAATTTTCCCAAGACCTTCAAATAGGTAAAAACTGGGCAAAACAGAAGCAGGGTAGACTTAATAGGACAAATATTAAAAAAGAGCAAACTATGCCCATGGTAGGGAGTAATAGGGAGCAGGGTGCCATTGCCATAGTGATAAGAAATTTGAAGCAGAGACAACTCAGGTATTTAAGCTTCAGTGGCCAGCCTTCCACCCTGAAATTCTGGGCAAAAGCAATAAACAGAAGCCACCCAGAGTTGCCACCCAGCCCTCTAACCCCACGATTTTTCTCTTCCTCTTAGACCCTCACTCACCACAACACTCCAGAAGGTCTAACTCCTCTCTTGGCATGGCCAAGGCTGAGATCCATCGAAGCTTTTCACTTCTGAGGAAACAAAGCAGTGTCATTGCTTCAACCTCAGCTCTAGGGGTGTAGGGCAAGGGGCCAGTGGTGGGGAAGGAACATGACTATAATAAAAACTAGTCTAGTTCAATGATAATTATCACAAAGGCCAATGGGATGCCGCTAGGTTGTAAATATGACAAGATCTTGAACTACATGTTAATGTGTCTTGTCATTCTTTCTTTTTCCTCTTCTCTTTCCAGGCTATCCTATTAGTGAGATCTTATATACTTCATGTAGTGGCATAAAGCCAACTGTCAATTACAAATAAGTAGATTTTCCATTTTGGGAATTGTACTAAGCAAAATGTTCATTTCAGTTTAGATTTCATTTATCACTTTGATTAATTCTTGGCACTTCTCTGTCCCCCTTCTTCCTATTAAATATCTCAGAGACAAAAATTACTCTGTAATTAGATCAGGGATATAATTCTTTTCTTTTTTTTTTTTTTGCCATGTAATACAATCTAAGCCTAATTTTGTAATTATCTGAAGGTTTTGTATTATGTTAGCCTTTGCTTCTAAACCCATATAACCAAGAGAGGACACTATTACTGTTCAAAGAAGATGCTGTCCAAAGCACTAAAAAAGAACATGAGGCTCTTCCTGATTATTTGGTTTTGGTGATATTTTGCATACCACCCTCTCTGTTTCATAAGTGAAGACAAACATTATTGACCCCACCCTAAAGTGTCTTCTAAGGGAGAAGTGAAAAAGTATCTACAATATGAAGATCCTCAGGCTGTTAGGTATTATGCCAAACTTTTAAAAAATATTTCTTACATCTTTTATAATATCAATAATAGGTACAGTCTTGTAGCTATTCATTATCATAGGTATTACATATCAAATTTTATAGGTATTATTTTTAATACTCTCAAAAATGCATATATGTAAATGTATTATTATTATTATTAAAAAGATGAGCAAGTCCAAGTTCTCAACACTATGGATTTCTGCTCAGCAGAAGTTTGGGTTGAAAAGTGGAAACAAGGAAAGACAAGCACCCTAGTGCTTGTCTCATTCACATATATGCCCACCAGCCTTGGGTATTGAGGAACATCTGGCTTGTACCCAAGGCCATTCACTCGTGGATGTCAGTAATCTAATTCTTTAGTTACACCCTACCTGCCCATCTCCTTCCTGGTATCTCACAGACTTTGTCCTTCTTGACTAAGCCCTGGTAGCAACTTGATCCCCTCTCCGATCCTGATCTGCTATAGTTGTCTATTAGGCCTAGGAGTCTGGGTTTCTTGACGGCTGCTCCTCAGGATGGACTAAGTAGTGCTGTGGTTTTTCTGATCACATTTTCTGCCTTGCTCACACTTCCTTCCCAGGCTGTCCTGCCTCCCTCCCCGCACATCTTCTTTCCAGCCCCATCTCACTGAGTCTCCGTGCGGAAGAGGAACTCGGCTTGGCTGCCCTGTGTGTTGTGCAGCAGGAAGAGTCGGAAGAGGTTTTTGTGAGGTCCATGTAGTTTCATTTCACACTTTTCTCCCCGGATGGAAGAGAAGGGTGCATGGTCAAATACCAGGAATCGGCTACCCCTGCAAAGACAAAGCTGTTCAAACTGATTCTAGAGTTGTCATGCTCCATCCACCCTCATTATCTTTGGATCCAAATTCCTATTTTTAGCATCTGCAAATTCTCATAAAAACCATTAGATGGGGCTAATTTTCTTTCAAGATGGTAACTTGAGTTCCCAGTGATTTGTCACCCAGGGATACCTAGTGCCATGGATTCGTCACCACTTTAAAAGAGTTGAAGAGACAGATCCAATATACATTTTCTAAGGCCTTTAAGACCAAAGAGTTAGGCTCTGGAATTGGCTGAGTATATGGGCTAGTAGGCTGAACCTAGACAAAGGAAATCACAAATAGATTGAGAATGTGATAAGGTAATTTGCTGCATTTTTCTCTGTGTCTACAACATAGTCCAGTCTTGCCACATGATCTTATGACATAAATTTTGGCTTAGGATTATTCTTTCTAAGCCATGACCTGGACTGCACAGGTTGAGCTGTTGAGAAGGGTTCCTCTAGGACGGGGGTGGCGAACCTATGGCACGCCTGCCCAAAGTGGCACGCGGAGCAATTATTTCGGCACGCGGAGCTGTGAATACCATTTAAAAAATTATTGTTTATGCTCTTATAGACATAAAAATAATCGATACCTCTATCTCACTCGATGGGTTGGCATGCAAGTCGAGCGAGTATACTCTTATTTCATAAACTTTGGCACTCAATCGCCAAAAGGTTCGCCACCCCTGCCCTAGAAACTCAACCCCTATCTGTCCCTTTTAGTCCTTCCCTCTTGCCTCATCCCATTTCCCTCTTGTGCTCTGGCCTCCCATTTCAGTCACTGACTCTCGGGGCCGAGACAGCAACAGACAGTCATTGAAGAGATGCAGGTGGATTGGACGCGTGTTCAGTTTCCTTCGCAGCCCTGGGGAGAGATTGAACTCCAGGGCTGTCAGCTCTCCACTCTTCACCAGCCAGCGCGACTGTGAGATGAGTGGAAATATCTAGGGGAAGAGAGAGAAGGCAATGTCACAGAAAGGATAAGTGTGAGGGTTGCTCTCAGTCCTGCCCTCCTCACCATGCCCCTCCTCAAAAGTTCCACCACTGACAATCATCTCTAACATCTTTCTTCCTGCTTCCAAGCCATCCACTAGACTCTGTTTCTCTCTGAGTCCCCGTACTACCACCGTCTACTGTTGTGCAGCTCCCCATGTCCATAGCTCAGGCAAATGGTCCAACCAGTAAAGAGACTATATGAGAAAGCTCAGCCCTATACACACATCTGAACTGAAGAGATAGAAGAGCCCAATTAGGGCAGGTGAAGGAGCCAGGCAGGGAACAGCACCATGTGTTTCTTAGGAATGAAAAGATTTGGGTGGTTCTGACATGTTCTTTCTTTGATTGTAACCAGACATGACAGGAGCAGGTAGTCATACGTGGGGATGAGATTAAGAGGGCTAGCTAGGTAGAGTCTGCTTGAGCTGGGATTTAGGTAAAGATAAGGGTACTGAACTATGATCAATATGTGGACAGGAACTTCCCTTTCTTCCAGGGAGATAAGATGGTATCTGTTCTGAGTTGGAATTTAAATGTGGAATGTCTACTTTAGATTTGTATTTTGATGGGATACTTTAATCCTATATTTAGATTCAATTTTATATTTCTTAGTCTAGAGATGAAGACTTGATAAAATATTGAATGGTTCAAGCACCAAAATATATATCTTTATAAAGGCCTTCACTGATAAGTTCTCCCTCATTGGCCCAGTTCCCAAATGTACTCTCCCCTTCAGGTAACCACTGCTCTGTATTTCTCATGTGTCCTTCCAGAGCTTCTTTATGTGGACACAAGCAAATATACATACAGATTTCTACCCTCTTACTTTTCCACCAGAGATAATACACACAGTTCTGTTTCTACCCATTTTCACTTAACAATGTATCATGGAGAATGAATTAGGCATTCAGGCATCCCAGAAATAGGACAGAACAGAGTGTGTGAAGAAATGCGGTTTGAGACTGGGATAGCGGGAGCAAGGTGGGCGTATGTTAGAAGGTGAGCTGTGGGATATCCTAAAGAATAACTCACTTTACACTCAAACTCAATCTTCTGGCTCAGGTAGATGAGCTCCTCTGTCCGGCGCATTCTCTGGACGTTGTTATTGCAGTCTCGGATCAGCTGAGTGTTGAGCAGGGTGGGGAAAGAGAGAGAGCACTGTGTTAGATGCTCTGACCTTTGAGTTCCTTGCAAGAAATCTGGAAATTGGTTGTGGCAGCCTCAGTTTTTTCTACCAGGTTGAACAGCATGAAGGCAGCAACAAGGTGAAGTTCCAGGACTCTGGAATGCTGTACGTGACCTGATAGGACATTCCTGGGCATCAGAATGAGTGCAATTTAATCTGGGAGTAAGGGCAGACATAGTCCCTTGGTGTGTAGTGTCCTCAGTGTGGGGGAGGAGACTGTGGGGTGTGTACGGGGTTTTGGTGGATGCAGTGAGGTGGCTGAGCATCCGTCCCCCTAGCAGGACCGTGTGTTTTCTGGAGTCATAGCCCACACAGGAGAGAGTCCTCTGTGGAGTCAGAGTGGGCATGACAGCTACCTACCTCCTCCAGGGCGTGGTGGGCCTTTGTGGCCTCTGCTTCCTCTGAAGAGCCTGGCTGTGTTCTCTTCAGAATGTTCTATAGAACGAATGGTAGACAAGAGCCAGATGAAAGAGGGACGAAAAACAAGACGAGGTGACTGGGAGTGAGCTGGTAAAGAATTCAGAAACAAAATTTTGGCACAAGTCACCCTGAGGAAGAAGGGTGTGGGCAGTGGGAAGACTGCTCACATCATCCACAGGCTCTGGGAGAGTGGCAGAAGAATGGACAGTCCTTGCCTTGGGGCTTCCTGAGATCCCCCCTTTGAGTTGAGGGTAGAGGACCAAGGTGGCAGCTGCTGTACCTGGAGCAGCAGTTTGAGACGGGTGATGCGCTGGAAGGGCAGAATCAGAAACGACTTGAGGGAAAGGCGTTGGCAGACCGGGTCGCTCTCCAGCTTCTCCAGGACTTCTCGGAAACTGCTATTAGTATTCCTGTGTGGGAAGGGAGCCTGGGGTAAGGAGGCATGTAGGGAGCACTGGGGGACACAGTGAAGTCATGGGGAGTGGGGATTCCATGGAATGTCTGTGGGATGCCACGTGCAGGGGCACCAATGTGATGGCTGAGGGCTGCTGGTCTGGAAAGTGGGTCGGGGCTTGAGATCACAGGGTGGGCACGAGAATCCGTGCTCTAGTGATAGCTCACTGAGAGAGATTTGGAGGTTTGGGTGCAGGGTCCTTGCAGGGCCCACATGGGGATAGAGTGGGGATCAGGTCTCACAGCAGATTTTGGAAGGTGCGTTCCTGGTAGGTCTGGTTGGTGACGTAAGGCAGGTAGACACGGCGGAAGTTGGAGGCATGGTTCAGGACCACATCACACACATGGAAGGTGAAGATGTTGTTCTCAAAGTTCTCCTCCAGGTCTGAAAGAAACCTGTACAGTATACAGACAAGTCTCATGAGATTTGTGGGTCTCAAGTGAGCAGCTGGCTGACCCTAATCCTTGAGTTTGTGGTATCTTCTCTTCAATAGTAAATAACTTCTACTGACTGGACTTGGCTCTGTGGCTCTTGGTATGCATTAGAATTCGCTCCAAGGATATTCCTACTTTGCCCCTGACCTAACTCTCTGGTCCTAATATTCAATTTCTTGCTCTTTTTCTTCCTTTTTTGGTTCTTATTTTCTAATTTTTAGATGCTTCCCACATCTCATCTGCAATGCACTGACTGCCCACAGTACAGCCAAAATCTCAAGCCAGCAGGCATTTCTCATTAATTTGTTCATCCATTGATGGATCTAGCCACCCACCACTCTCTCTTCCTTGTGCTTCCTTTCCCTACGGCCACTGGGAATCATAGAGGGAGCAATGAGAAGGAAAAGAAGATGTTTCTGAGAAGAAAAAATACCAACTGAAGGTTTACAGGTTAAGACAGTGAGGTTGTGTGAGTTGCTTGGGAAAAGAGGAATCTTACGTGGCACTGACGTCACGCACGTCCTGTAAACGAGAGAAGAGCCATTGCTGATCCTGGTTGGAAAGGATGGCCCGGAGCTGGGCTGAATGTTGGAAATGATCCACAGCTATATTTAGGCTGCGAAGGTATGAGGCCTCTGACACAATCAGCTCAAATTTAGCCTAGGAGGTTGGGAGGAGGAATATTGATTAAAAACACTTATTAAGTCCTGGTGTATGCTAGCCACTGTGTAACATGTTAGGGTAGAGAAGGCCAGTCGTTCCCTAGCTCAGCCACACCAGAACCTAACCTGATATGCGGGGAGAGGGAAAGAGCATTCGAAGCCAAGGAAAGAACATGTTCAAGCCCCCAAAGGTATAAGACTAAAAGATGCTTTCAAGAAACTTAAATTAAGCAATTAAGGAACCGTGTACTAAAGTAGTGTAGTGGCCTGAGATGAAGCTAGAGAGGCAGACAGAGACAAGGTGTGGAGGATTATGTAAATAAGGTAAAATGGTTTGGGAAAACAAAAGGAAGCTTTATTTAAGGGAATGACTTGATCAGATTTGTTTTTCATTAACATATTTCTAAGCCCAGTGTTGAGGAAAGATTAGAAGGGGCAAGAGACCATGTTACAAAACAGTCATAGCAATTCCAGGTGAGAGACGAAGGCCAGAATAGCCATGAGAATGGGAGAGGGGGCCAATTTCAGAATTATTCAGAAGGAAGATTAGAAGGCCGTGGTAATATGCTAGAAATGGGGGCTGAAAGAGCAGGAGAGTATCAGCGAATGCCTCAGTGTTTGAGTTTGGCAACTAGGGTGAATGATGGAGTCACTGAGCCAGAGAACTTTGAAAGAGGAATAAATTTAGGAGATGAAGGTAATTTGGGGTTTGAGGGGAAATGGAAGGAGGCAGGATATTTGAGAACAAGATGGTGCAGTTGTGGTTGAGTAGAAATAGCCCAGCACTTGTTCGCAGGTTCCAACAGGGGCTCAATGACACAAAACTCTGTACCCTTCTAGCTGGTGGGCCATACTCTTCATCCAAGCATGTGGTTTCAGGACAGATGAATGGATAGAAAAGAGAAAGAAGACAAACCATGGTGATGCCTTGGGTAACCAATGACACGGCTGGATGACCCTCATACACAACACTGAACTGGGACTCTAAAGTTTCATTTGTGTCCTAACCATATGACACTGGGTGGCTTATTTAACCTCCCTGAAACTCAGTTTCCTTGTCTTTCTATGTAGGTATAGTGATCCCACCTCACAAAGATGTGGTGAAAGTCAAAAGAAATGGAGTCAGTGGAAGTACTTTGTAGACACCCCAGACGTGCTGTGTTATATAAGGAATATGTAGATAAGCATAGAGGGGCGTCTCCTCAGAATGCAAGGTCAGGGCTGGCCCATGAGCCCCGGGGGCTCCAAGTATGCTGCAGTTCATAAAACAGAGCTAGGATTCATATCATCTCCCCATTGTTTGGTCCATAAGTATGGGCAGATTAGTGATTTTCTAAAATCCTTCATGTGCTTTAAAAGTTGAGGTCAGAACAGGGTCCCTAACTCTGAGCTTCAAAAAACCTAAAATTTCTACCTGTCCCTGTAGGACTTGGTAAAATCACTGTTTAATCCGTTAAGTCCTTCTAACCCAAATTTTACTCCTTCCCACCTCTGAAAGTGGGAGAGTATGGCACTAATACATACTCATATCAAATTGTGTATCAAACTTTTTGTATACAAAAAGCTAGACATGTATTATTCCACTTAAACTGCATGACAACCCTAAAGGTAGGCATTTATTATCCTCAATTTTCAAATGAGGAAGCTGAGATTTACTGAAGTTGTATAACTTGTCTAAGGTTACACAGCTAATAAATAGTGAAGCCAGGATTCAAACCCAGGTTGGCCTGACTTGAAATAAAAGTAGTAAACATTTTTTGAGTGATTACTATGCACTAGAAACTTATATGTATATATATATATATGTGGTAGACTCTCCATTAATCAGAAATCAAGCAACAGGCAAGGTCAAGCAACCGACAAAAATTTTTTTCTGGTTGCTTGAGACTTTGCTGGTTACTTGAGAACACTGGTTGCTTGAGTTCCAGTTAATGGAGGGTCTGCCTACATTATCCAGCACTTATCCATCCTCATGGATGCCTGTTAACTGAGAGACTACTGTATGTATGTATGTATGTATGTATGTATGTATGTATGTATTTATTTATTTATTGCAGTGCAGTTTTACAAATGAGGAAAGAGAAGCTTAGGAAAAGAAAGTAATTTGGCCACAGTAAAATAGCTAGCAAATACTGAAGTAGGCTTCACATCCAGGTCATTTACTCAGAGACTGCCATATTGTCTTCCTGGGAGGAAAGGTTTAACCCATATTTCAGATTAATTATAAGAGAAGCTCTCCATGTAAAGCCTGTGAATGGTAATAATGAGACAAACAGCTTATACTACAGTCTTGCTATTGGGAGTAAGAACCAAGCAGAAACCGGTGGTCATTCAAAAGTCTCTATGAGACCCATAGACCACAGGACAGTTGCAAAGGGCACTCTCCAAGGGACCCAACAAAGAGCCCCTGCATGTGCTTTGGTTGAAGAGAAGAAGTTGTGTAGCCTAAAACCCTAGATGGAGAGGGAACAGTTTAGTCACGCCTGAAGCAGCAGTGGTGGGATTAACTATACCCCTCACAACAAATTCAGAGGCATGGGCATTTTGTACGAGTCTGAACCAGTAACAGGTAGTACTAAATGGCGCAGAACACGAAGAGGTAGAGAGGCAGGGACAGTGGTGACATTCAGAAAGCAATTCAAATCCATCAGACCAGAGTCCTGGCGTGCACCCGCGGGTGCTGAGCGGCTGGTAGTGACTAAAAGATAAGGATGTGAACAAACGAGACTCTCCCTTCCGGATGCCCCTCCCCGGCCCCCAGCCGGCCCTGCCCGGTACCTCTTGCAGCTTCTGGTCCTCATGGGTCATGGAGAGCAGCATGGTGCTATTGCGCACCATAGGGATTTCCTGCCAGAGGGAGCCACGAGAGGCCATGGAGAGGCGCTGCAGGTAAGACTCTGAGGAGACCAGGGTCCTTCGGGGCTGCCGGGGCGAGGCGGGCCCTGGGGCCTCTGCCAGGCTGTCCAGCCGCTGCTGGCTCTGAATCTCCTTGTTCAGAACCACATCGCTGTACTCCTGGTAAAGCAGCTGAGCTACAGGGGTGAAGCGGAGCAGGAGAGGGAGAGAATGAGAGAGACGGGGAGTTGAGGCACAGAGACAGAAGTCACCGGACTGCTTCAGATCGCCTGGCAATTTCTTTTCCCCAGAAGTGTCGCCACCCCACTGCTGACAGCCATGCGCCCCTCTCCAGTCACAGGGGGAACACCCTGTGGGGCTCTAGTTCTGTTTCAAGGTACTCACTGGAGTTGATGAGCGTTGAGCAGCGTCTTGCAAAACCTTCCATCACTTCCTTTGGTTTTTTCTCGCTGTGGAGTAAAGAAGGGGTCTGGCGTCCTTGCTGGCCATTAGATATGGCTAAGTCCCAGGCGATGAGGTCGTCTCTAACCTCTGGGACGTGTGCTGGGCTGTCAGGGCCCAGCCTACTGGAGAGGCAAGTGGTAGCCTGACCCACTTTGGGGCAGTTTGGAACTTATTTGGATGTCATGCTGAACTTTTACAGGGGGTTTAGTTCACGGCTAAAGGGCCTTAGAGAATGGGAGATTAGGACTCAGCTGACAAAACCAGAGAGATCAAAGATATCCCTACCCTGGAATCCTCATGCCTGTCCCTTCCCCTCCTCACCCCTGGAAGAGAGTGTCTCCACCCAGAACCCTTGTCAACTAATGGAAATCTCAGTGTCCTAAGAAAAGAGAGTATAAGGTGCTCTTTGGGAGAGAAAGTGACTCACCGAAAAATAATGGTGTCTGAAGAGCCAGAGGACTTTTCTAGGGCTGGACCTCTTGTATCTGAAAATGGAAATGGGTGAAGTTCCTGAGGTTTCAGAGGGGCATTCAGAGAGAGAGCCAAAGAAGGTAACAGCTAGAGCGGGAGGTATAGGCATTAGGGGCAGGGACAGGGGGTGATCTAAGGGCTCAGTTGGGAAACTGTGGGAGAGAAAGTGCCAAAAAGCATTTGAGGACACTAGTATCAGGTATGAACCCGTCCCATGTGTCAGAATGCAAATTGGACAAGTAAAGGATGTCTTCTCTCCTTCTAGGAGGACATCAAGCAGGTGTTGGTAACTGGAAAGTGTGTGTGTCCAGAACAACCTTAACACCATGGTTGGGTGACTGATGGAGATTGAGGAACAGAAGAACCTCACAATGAGCAGAGAGGCTTCCAAGGGCATCCCTCTGTGCTGCAGTTGAATATGTGGGCGAATGAAGCCAGCAGGGAGGGCTGAAGGAGCCCTGGGGACAGAAGCTGGATAAGGTGGTAAGAGCTGGGGCAACTTTGGTCTGACATGAGTGTCGCTGTGTTCCTCGCTCACCTGCAGAGCCCTGGGGCAAGATGGAAGGTCTGCGCAGCCCTTGCCGATGCCAGCCCTTGTGCCTACTTGAGTCCTCAGTAGAGACAGCAACCTGCCCACAGCTGCCCTCCAGCGGCCGCCCTGGGTCCCGCCTGTGGGGCCAGCTGGACGCTTTCTCCAGATGCGGATGGCTGGCTTTTTCAGGCTGCCTCGCTTGACCTAGATCTGCACCCCTTAGGCCATTGGCTTCTTCCTGAGGGGCTGTTCTTCGCAAAGACCCTCTAACGTGGGCCTCAGACTCTTCTGAGAGCCCTGGTTCAGAGGTGAGACCCTTGAGTTCCAGAGTCCAGGGGGTAGTTGGGGAAGAGGGACTTAGAAGGGTCACCACATTGCTGAAAGCCATGCCAGGGGACACTTCAGTCTTACTCCTACTGGTAGAAGCCAAAGAGTCTGTTGATCTGCCCAGGGCTGGGGGCCACGAGGTCCGTCCAATGGAATGGGGAGTGGAGACTGTCCGCTCTTGACAAACAGGCCTTGGCTTAACATGACCCCCAGAATTCACCAGTCCTCCCTGAATGCTCCTGTCCCTCCCCCTGGACTTTGGGGGTAGTGGGGGTGGTTCAGTGAAAGGGTCTATGACAGGGATAGGGGGGAGAGGCCTGTAGGTCCTGGGGCTATTATCAGAAGAAACAGGAGACTGAGGGGACTGGGACAAATCAGGAGTTGGGGGCAATGGCTTGTTGTATCTCTGCCTTGGGGACAAAGAGGTCCAAGGATGGCGGGGACTGTCCGGGGTAGAGGGCAGAGGGCGGTACTGCCTTGCCACAGGGAAGTTGGGAACTTCAGGAAGTGGACCTCTGGGGGGGCCACGAAGCCCTGAACTTAGGGCCGATGGAGGAGGGTAGCTACACTGCCTCAGTGTGGGGACCACTGCACGGAGATGGCTGTCCGTCTCCACCATAGAGGGGTGGACATGCCTCTTCTGTGGGGGAGGAGGAGGCGGGGGTTCATAGACCGGCATATCTGCGAAGACAACATGGGGTGGAGAGCCATGGGCAGGAGACCCTGGGGCAAAAACTGTATTCTGTGGGGAGCCCCATGGCTGGGTGCCATGGGGACTGCCAGGGGCCTCTAAGTATAAGGGAAATTCTTGAGAGCCCTGGCCCAGTGTGGACAATGAACTAGGGGATTCTGGAATGATGCTGCAGTCCCTGCTGCTTTTCCTGTATCTTCTTGGGGTCACAGAGCCATAGATGGCAGGTTTGGGGGGCCTCTGGGGCAACTCTGAATGAGAGAAGGACAGTGACCGCGCCGCCAGGTCTGGAGCCAGCTGGGTCCTGTGAGAGCCCGGGAAGGAGTTGCTCCTGAGGTGTTGGATGGCCCCTGCACCGCCGCCCAGGGGGCTCTGAGGGCTGGCCCAGTCGGAGCTGCCAGACGGGGCCACCGTGGCTTCTGCTGACGGGGAGCCATAGATGGAAGCCAGGAGAGCGTGAGAAGCCCCACAGGGAGAGGGGCTGTCAGTCAAGAAAGAGGCTCCGGATGTTTCTGGAGAACATGCAGCAACAAACGGCTTCTTTCCGGGAATGGCAATTGGGGGGCTGGCAGATGATGGGACGGTTGTGCTGGGATAGACTTCAGCAGGACTGGGAGGGGCTGGCTCTAGGGTCCTTGGAGGAGACCCAGATGTACCCCCAGAGGCCATCTCAGCGGCCCGGCTGGACACTGCCTGCTTCCCCAACTCGGATCCCTCTTGTTGGCTGTCCTGAGCTGCTTTGTGGTCAGGTGACTCTCCAGTGGCAAAGGAGCTAGGTAAAGAAATGGGCTGACGGGACGGTCCTGCTGGCTCCAGTGTAGGTTTCTGAGCTACGGGGACCAATCTGTCAGCCCTTGGCTCTGTGTGGGTGCCAGGAATCCTCATCATGCCATTATGGGCATCTGGAAACAAGTCACAGGGAGACGAAACCTCAGGGCCTACCAGAGCCAGTGTGGGAAGACCAGCATGCTCTTCCCACTCGCCTATGCACCTCTCTCCTGCCCCTCCCCCCAGTGTGGCCCCATCATGACTTTCTGGCTCCTCTTTGGGCATCACCTTCTCCTGTGGATCCTCAGGTTCTTGCTTTCTAGTTACATTCACTGATTTTCCCACTAACCTTTGATTCTCCTCAGACTGAACATCCACGCTCTTCTCTGTTGGTCCCCTAAACTCTCTCTTCCTCTGTTCTGTCTGTTCTAGACCGTCCTGGTCCTGAGGTCTTCTTTCCCACTCATCATAATGCAGACCTCCCAACTGCCCATTATGCTCCTCTCTTTCTCCTTGTTTTGCAAGCATCACATCTTGCCTTTGCTGGTTTCGCCTCTGTTCTCCCTCTGAACCATTATCCTGCTCTCTCATCTGCTCCTGCTCCCCTAAAAGCCCATCAAAACAAATGGCCTCCCGCAGAGCTCCTCCCCGGGGAAATGCCACTTCCTCCTGTCCCAGCTCCTCTAGCCCCTCAGCCTGCTGGGGCCACACAAGGCCTCCTCTCTCTTGACTTCCCTGCACCTCCATAGACTGCAGCTCTTCACCCCACCCGATGGTCCCACTTTCTGAATCCTGCAGGGGGTTGGTCTCTGCGGGATTCTCTTCACAGGAAGGCCAATGCCTAGTCTGAGCAGAGGCGCCTGGACAACCTCCCTCCTCCTCTTCTGCTTGTCCAGGTCCCACCATCACAGAAGTGAGTTCTGGTCTAAACTCCTCCTCCACTCTGCTGCTCAGCTCACTGGAGACTGGGTCCGCGTCCAGAGGGTCCCCCTGGACAGTGCCGGCCTCAAGCTCTGGGGAAGCCAGTGTCCTTGCCTGCCTGTCCACCAGACTCTGGGGCACTGCCTCCTGCCATTCTGGAGAGTCCCAGGCCTCCGACATAAGGTATTCCTGGTTGGCGTCCACATCTGCAGGGGTGTCCTTGGGGAATGAGGTCACGCTCTCAGCTGCACAGTCAGTCACATCTCTTAAATCTCTCTGCTGAGGCTCCGAGAGCCGGCGTTCCTCTGCCCACATATCGGATGGGTCCTGGCCTTCCTGACCTGCAGGGACCATGGCAGGGTTCTGACTGCTCCTCATGGGAGCTTCAGGGATAACACTGAACTCCACTATGGCAGGAACGGCAGCTGTCACTCCATGCTGGGGCTCCTCAGCCTCCATCAGGGCTGAATCCTAAAGAGGAGGAAAAGACAAAGATTCTGTCACCTCTTCTACTGTTACCTATCAGATGGGCAGACCATGAAGGAGAGTGGAATACTTCTTTTATAGTCATTCTTTGAGACAAAAGGTACTCAGCAAAAATAGCAAGCACCTCTATGAAAGTTGTCATTTATTAATTCATTTAATAAATACTGGGGGTGCCAAAAGATATACACACATTTTAAGAGATGTTATCTATGTATTACTTTTTGAAGTTGAATTGAATTATGGTAGCAATGTGTGGTATGATGTTCACTCAAAAGATGGTGTTAATGAAATGAATGCTAGTGTCACCATGGGACAGGAAGATAATCAAAGAAAATGGTAGAAGCATGATTTTTCGTTTGAGGAGTGCAAGACCATTTTGAAGTGGTGTTTGAACTTCAAGAACATTGTGCAAGTACAACAACAGTGGAGACATGAGTATGCAACAGAACCTCCAACATGCCTAACAATTGCACGCATTCATGATAAGTTTGAGATGCATGGTAAATTGAAACGGCATGTGCAGCGATACAAGTGGACACTTTGGTCAATGTGGCTCAAGCAGTAGTTTGCTGCTATCAGAAGTGTCTGGATGCTGATGGTAACCACTTTGAGCACCTCTTATAATTGCAGAAGTCAAAAGAGACTTGTATTCATCTTTTGTTATCTGTATATATTGAGTATTACAATTTTAATAGAGTTTTTCCTTTCTTAAAATGTGTGTACATTTTTTTGGCACCTCTGTATTTACTAAGTGACTCTTTTAAGGGTGGGGCATTCAGTAAGTGGGGGAGACAGACAATAAGTGAGTAAATGGGAGCCTCACTGTCAAAGTGCCCACTACTCCAGTGGTATTACTCTCTAGAGCAAGCTTGTCCAACCTGTGGCCCGCAGGCTACACATATCCCCTGATGGCTTTGCATGTGGCCCAACACAAATTTGTACGTTTTCTTAAAACATTATGAGGTATTTTTTTTAGCTCATCAGCTATCATTAGTGTTAGCATATTTTATGTGTGGCCCAAGACCATTCTTCTTCCAATGTGGCCCAGGGAAGCCGCAAGCTTGGTCACTCCTACTCTAAATGATATAATGTCATATTGTCTCTCTCTGTCTACTCTCTGGACACCAAGAGTGACTCAGGCCCATATAACTTCCAGACACTGTGAGTGACACACCCTAGATCTGATAGCCCAGGGAAGCAGCGTCTGAAGGGGGATCTTCCTTCTAAGGTGCTGACAGGAAATTGAAGTAAGTCTAACCATTATAACCCATGTCTGAGGTACTAATGTGTAGTGTAATTGCCTTCATACAGGGTCAGGATTTCACTGACCTTATTTTCCATTGTGTCTAACTAATTAATAGTTTTGTTTTCAATCACACAAGCAGGTATTGTAAAGTAGAATGACTTCGATTACCTCAGTAGACACAGTGGTGACCAGTTTCAAGTAGGTCCATAAACTGTTACCTTCATTATCTTGCTCTCCCCTTCTCTCCAACAACCTTGTGAACTGTTCCCACTACATCCCACCTATTCTTGCACTTCTAGCAAATCAGCTCATCTCCTGCTTTGCAAAATACTTAGAAACTAAAGGAGTTGCTTACACTTCAGCGCAAACTGCATTTTGTTCTTTTCATCTTTCTGCCTCTGGCAGTGCAAGAGGTGCCCTTCCTCTCTGAGCACCATCTCCTCTGCTTGCTTTCGCGGGGACCTTATTCTGTGGCTGATCTCTCTCTCTCTCTCACCCCTTCACTTCTGTTAGGATCATCCGACCAGCACTTAAACATGTTTCTCATCTTTCTAACTTGTAAAAGCCAGTGTTCATCCCTGCTGCCTTCATATCCTCATATCTTACCTGCCTCCTACCTAACTTCAACAGCCCACTCTGCTCACCTCCCCTACAATCTTCCAGTTGTTAACTCCAAAGGGGACTCTGTGGGTGCTTGCCTTGGTGGTTCACGTATATGACACTGCTTATATTAGAAATACTCTTTCTGGGAAAGCCGGGATGGTTCAGCAGGTTAAGCGCTCACTTTGAAGACCCTAGGCCTGAGGATCAAATCCCAGCTCCAGCCCATGTGGAAGGAACCACATGCTGAACTGGGGAGTGCTTCCCAAATGCAGTGAGGCCCCCAGTTCAGTTCAAAAAAAAAAAAAAAGAAGAAGAAAGACTCTTTCTTGTAATTTGTGAAACTAGCATTTTCCTAGTTTAACCCCTTACATTTCCCTCAATCCTCTAACTAGGTTACTGTACTATTCTTTCTAGCACTTATCAGTGACAGTTCACTTTCCTCTCCTTTGTAGAATTTACTTAATTTTAATTATACAATGATGTATTTTGATATATCATCTATCTCAAACAATCTGTGGCAAGCTCCACAAGAATCATTATACATTTGTATTGTTCAAGTGTCTATATGTAGCTCAATACCTGGCCCATACTAAGTGCTCAAAAAATATGTTTCTATTATAGATTAAAATTGTAGGGAAAGCCGGGAC
>PVKE010011024.1:17586-41272 GCA_004027555.1 Craseonycteris thonglongyai
CGAGGACCGAGGATCGAATCCCGGCTCCGGCCCAGGCAGGACCCACATGCTGAACTGGGGAGTTCCCACAGTTCGGTTCTCTAGCTGTCTCTGTCTCTGTCTCTCTCTCTATCTGTCAAAAGTAAAATAAAAATAAATATGCACTGAAGATAAAATAATTACTCTCTATAAATATAAAAAGATATAAAAAAAAAAAAATTGTAGTTTCCCTCCTGGCCCACATTCCCCATATCGAATCTAGTCCCGTTGACCCCATCTCCTCACTATCTCTCTGTCCTCCATCTCCATGGCTAGACCCTGGTGCAACCTGCTATCCTCTGTCATCCAGGCTACTACACCTGGGCCACAGCCTGGCCACAGGCCTTCACAAGGCTTTTCTTGCCCTTTTCTCAAGCATTGTCTACTCAGCCGCTGAGTGATCCTTAAAAGTCCCACTTCTAGTTTAAATTCTTTGGTAGTATCTGGCTGCCACTGGGGTGAAACCCAAATATTCAGCAGGAGTTTCATGCCCTCTGCAACCTGGCCTCTGCCTGCCTCTTCTATCAGCACCTCCCCCATCCCATTGGCTTTCAGCCCCTTTCGCTCAACTGCCTCTCTCTCCTGTAGGTTTTCACAGGTGCTACTCTTCTGACTGAAATGCTCTTCTCCTGTGTTCCCAGACAACCCTTTACTCCTCTCATACTCATTGCACTTGAATTGTATGCTTAATGTCTATTATCTAGGCTATACCATGAACTTCATGGGGGCACAGACACTGCCATACTAATCATTCAGTCCCCTCTGCCTTAAGTTTAGTTGAACCTTAACAAAGATTCATTGAATGAATGAATGAAAGGAAGAATGCAAAGTTAAAAGTGTTGTTCAATTTCTTGTTCTGCCTTTTTTCTATTTTGCTAATTTCAGGCAATTATAGGAATCATTCAATTTATTTGAATATCCATGTTGTTATCTTTATAAAGGAGATAAAATATTTTCTTTGCAAGAAATCCTAATGAAGATTAAATAAGATAATACTTAAAAAGTGCATTATTAAATTTAAGGGTCATAGAAATGTTGAGGAGTATATTTATTGTGGATGAGAGAGACAGAGTTAGTATGTATGAAAGCAATACAGAACTTATGAGCTGGAAGGACCTTTAGAGACACACAGAAAACTGCTTAAGTTACAGATGAGGAAACTGAAGGTTAGATAACCTAGACACTTGCTCATATTTCTTAAGCAAATGGTACAGGTGTACTCAAACCAAGGTCTCCTGACTTAAGTCAACTATAAGCAACCAAAAGTCCAGCTGTAAGAAAGCTGGCTGGTCTCATGCTTAGAGAAGACACAGTGGGCCCATGAAACCCTCAGTTGCACTTGGATTTGTATACTTTTTGTCTGGTCTAGGCTTAAGTTAGAAGACCAACTAAGATGCCTACTGTCCTGCTGAGATACTGCAGGTAGCACACATGCACTCATGCTTGTATGCATGTCTACACATGAACGTGTACACACACGCACAATGCACACATGCTTATATGAGCATGTGCGCATGCGCATGCAGGCGCACCCACACCACTTGTATGAGTGCGTGCATGCGCGCAGATGGAACTGCACATGCTTGTATGAGTGTGCGCAGGCGCAACCGCACACGCTTGTATGAGTGCGCGCGCGCCCGCACACACAATGAACCCCTTGCAGTTTCTATGCAATAGCAATTGACAAAACCAAACAGGCAGGTCCCTAGACACCCTGCTGATGTAGTATTTGACAAGTTCCTGGCCGCATCATAGATTAAGATACCATCTATATAGGACAAAGAGCCATGTCTAACATAAGCATACTTGAGCAGAAGGACTTCTACGTCCTTTTCCAGTTAATTGACACACTGCATGATTTGCTCCTGTACTAGTCCTATGGAGAAAATACTGTAATCACTACAGATGATATTATGATATGGCCCTATTCTCTCAACCACATGTTAAATAATATATTTGCTCACTGTAAACATTTTCTGAAACTTGGTTCCTACTTGTCTAAGGAGACCGTGTAACTAAATCTGTAGTCTCTCCTCACCCACATCTATTTTGTCCTGGTCCTATACCCATACACACCAACATGTCTTCAAAACAAGCAGTCTCTAAATATATAAGCATGTTTTTGCTATATATCAGTCATATATACGTGAGTACACACACACACTTGCACATGTGCTACATGGATATTTTCAGTTCCATTCTAGTGAAACAATACATGTCTGCCTTATGCAACCCCACTGTCACTATTTCTAACACTGTCGTTATCTGTTTGGAAATATTGGTTACTGGCCCAGTCTGTAACCATTTAAGTACGTACATTTCCCTGTACATAATCTTGTTCTACTGATCTCATTATAATCAGGCACTAGAAACCTAGAATGTGACAAAGCTAAAGAAAATCTGTGAAACCTGATTGTACTCACAAAAAGACGTAGGACAGAGGGTTTTTTACACTTCCCATTATATTAGTGCTGCCTCTCATCTCCTCCACTGGGAGTGAACAATCACTGAGTGCATGCAAAGCATGACACCATCCACGCCAGAGACATTTTGCATCCGCTGACCCCATCCACACGTGACTTCAAGACAAAGCTCCAAGGCATTCCAATAACCCAGTGTGTGACAGTGCTCATTATCTCCCTTGGAGCCTCTCAACACCTTAGTTCTCATCCATTTCTAGTCTCCAGACATAAAACTGTATTTCACAGATATACTGCCCTCCCCAATCAACCTCCATCTCCACCACACTTTTTCTTTTTCGAACCCACGTTGGCCGCCATGAATTCAGAGAACCATGTTTCTTGGATTTTCCAGCAGTATGAGGTTTCAATATTCTGATTTATGTCACAAATTACCGTAATGCTCTTGAAATTACAATATTTCTGCATCTATACAATGGCATCTACACTGCAGTTTACCTTAAAAAAATATCCCCTAAGTCAAAAGACAGGTTCTCATTTTGATTTAAAAAATAAGACTACCACATAGATGTATGCCTTTATTCACTGTTTGACATTATTGACTCATATGCTACAAAGATATAAAAATAAGAGTAACAATCTAGACCACTAACTGTGAATACCTTTATTCTACCCACTTTAGGAAAACCCCACCAAGCCAGTGAAAATTGTAATACACATCTCATATCTAGTCCCTAATATCTGAACATATCACATCATTCACTGCCCAGATGGGTTTACACAGAACATCCCTACTGGCAATGCTGACATATACTACAGAAGCCCACCCGGCCTTACTGCCATCCACACAGAAAATGTGAGTGTGAACGACCTGTCTGTATCCTTAGTACAGACCCTAAGGCTGACTTAGTTCTTGCTCAGGTTGCAGACACTATAAATGGCCAGACAGCACCTGTTCATGCCACATGGTGAGTGACTTTCCTGTCTACACCAGCAGCTGTAAGCCACTTGTTTGGGCCTATACTGCTGACATGTGAATGATGCTGCTTTTGTTCAACCCATGACCCTGTGAGGGACCCATTCTGTCCACACCATAGAGTGACTGACCACTCCAGACACCACAAATGACATCATCTTGTCTATCCCACAGACACTGTACTTGATGTGGCCACAGACAACCTCAGACAGACCACACTGTGGGCAGTCATATACTCTAGGGATCCCTATTACATGAAGAGACTCGACTATGTTTAGAAGCACTGCATTCTTTTGATAAGAGGGATTCCTTTACATATCTCCTGCCCCTTCTCTCATCCCCACCAGGGTAACGACAAACATTCCTCTTGACCCCCATTTGGCTAGGACCTAGGCAACGAAGGAGATTCTTCACACTCCAGGTACACAGAAAACGGAAGTCTGAGAAGAGGCCACTTCAGGAGCTGTTTAGCTAGAAGCTGGGATTTGGGAAGTAGGCCAAGGATGCAGGGGCTTAGAATGCCATGGAGGCAGCAAAAGAGGAAAGATGCTATAAATGAAAGCCACCCTCTCTCCCTTGTCTAAGGCACCCTCCCCGCTCAATCTGACAAGAGTCCTGGCCAGAGTTCACTTCTAGGTAGACTGGAGGGCAAATCTGTCTTGGGAATGAGAGATCCAGGAAGGGGACAAGGAACTGAGATCTGAAATCAAGTGGCAGCAGGATTTGCTTTCCCAGGACAGTCTTGCTAAAAGGTAATTAATTACAAATGATGCTCAGAACTGGAGGCCCACCTCCACCCTCAATTCTAAACAGCTCCCTTCCCAGCTTCCCCAAGTTCCCAATGCAATGTTGTGATTGACAAGCAGCTTTAGAAGTACTCCCCAGATTGAGGGCCAGTGGGGGGAGTGAGGCTGGACGCAGTCATTTTTACTCAAAGCTCCTTGGCCTGCAGGGGAGAGGTATGGACTTGGCCTTACAATAGTGTGCAAGTCCATCAGAAGAAGTGGAAGAAGGCCCAGGCCTAGTTACGAAAAAGCTGACAGGAAAATATCTCTAAATAGGGAACAGGTCCACAAAGGGGATCTCAATTATTCCTTATTATAGGGGTGAGCTTTCCCCAGGAGCTAGCTTTGAATAGCTCTATTTTTGGCCTGGGGAACATCGGGGGGGGGTGGGGGGGGGCGCGCTATTTCCAAGGCGGGACCAGGCCGGAAGCAAATTTTTCAGGCAAGAGCATTTCCTCTAGCTTCCCTCCTCTTCCTGACTAGGATACTCAGTCACACGCCCCAAACTCTGCCTCCGCCCAGCCCCCCATTTCCGGAGCCTGCGCCCAGGGACTTAGCTGGGGCTGGTCCCAGGGTGAAGGCCTAGTTTCCTTGTCCTTCCCGTCCCTCCCTTACCTCCACCGGGTCTCTCCAGCCGCCTGCCAGGAGCCAGGAGCTGCGAGGGAGAAAGGCACCCACCTGGGCAGTGTCACATGCTGTCTCGTCCCAAGAGTCCCCTCCAAGTCCCAGGCGCCGGCCGGCCCCGTCCCCAGCGCAGGCCTGGGCTGCCCTAGCCGCCCCACCCGCTCCCGCCCCTCCCCGCCCTGCCGGGAGGGAGGGATCTGGTTCTCCTAGGAAGTTTCAGGTGAGGAAACCAGGGACACACCTTCTTGGGGGAGGGGCAGGGCCTGTCTGCGCCGCAGCCCCATTGGTGTGAAAGAAGCTCCCGTCAGAGCAGGGAAGTGGTGGCCCCGCTGGGACAGTAACCGGGACGCAGAGGGCAGGCAGCGGCAGGGGGCAAGAGACCGGGCCGGTTGGAGTGACCAGAAGGAACGGGACAAAGCGGGGAGAGAATGGGGCCTCCCCCGAGTCCGTGTGCGTCTCTGAAATCTGCCTGGGTGTTTCTTGTCCCCTGTAATTCTTCAGGTCTTCACCTGAACCTGATTCTGTACCATGCGGATCTGCCTTCTGTTAGTGTTTATCTTTTGGCTTATCTGTGACTCTGAATGTCTGACTTTCTGTGTATATGCATCATTTTCTTCAGGCTTCTTCCTTATGTCTCTTGGTCTCTCCCTATTGCTGGCTCCGTAGTGCTTGCTGGCTCTCTCTCCCTCTCCCTCTCCCTCTCCCTCCCTTCCTCTCAGAAGGCCATCTCTTAAGACCTAGGAATGACCATCTCTAAAATAGTATGCCTATGTCTTTCCTTCCTCTGGGCATCATCTGACTTCATTTTGGGATAACTATGTATCTCAGGCTGTGTTTTCCTTCTATATTCTTCCCAGAACCTCTGTGTTTGTGTGTGTTTATATTAAGGTAGCTAAGCCTATGTCTCAGACCTGTGTGTTTCTCATGTCTATAATTTTTTTCCTGATTTTTTCAGAGCAAGTTTGTGTTTTTATGGTCTCTGAGTACAAGCCTGAGGGTCTATCTTTATGCCTCTCCATAGACTTCAAACAATGCCAGAATAGTCTGTGGTGCAGTCGTGCATGCGTGCACACACAGTAAAAACCCCTCACCTAGAGCACAAAGATTCTTAGTATGTCCATTTGGGTCAGACCAACCACAATCCCAGTCATTACTTTCCAGGATTCAATGCTGAAATAAGTCAAGTAGAATCCTCATGGGCTCTGTGTATTTTGTTCTTCAAAATGCCAAGATCTATAACAATCAATGGGTTAGACTACTTCCAGATTACTGTGCCCATTGGCTGCTGCATGGACGCCGGCCCATGATTCCTACCAGTGTTTTGTAGGGCTCTTTAGGGTAGAAAATAGTTAAGGCAGAATGGAGTTGTCTCTAATAAAATCCTGAAGCATTTCTATGTTCAAAGAATGTGCTACTTGGGCCATACTATTCTGAGAGGTTAAGCCCTGAATGGCTCAGTAGCCTTCAGCCTATTCTAAGCTTTCATGTAGGTACGGGAAGCACCGGAGGAAAACCAGGACTAGTTCAGGTAGATGACAGCAGGACTAGCAGGTGCCATAAGCTCAGTAAGGGGTAAGATTGGGGATTGCAGTAAGTCAAAAAGTTCATTGCAGCGTTATTTACAACAGCCAAGATATGGAAGGACCCGAAGTGTCCATCGATAGATGAATGGGTAAAGAAGATGTGCTACACTTATACAATGCAATATTACCCAGCAATAAGAAAGAGTGAAATATTGCCATTTGCAACATGGGAGAACCTAGAAGATATTATGCAAAGTGAGATAAGCCAGACAGAAAGACACCATAGAGTTTCACTTATATGTGGGATCTAAAAAAAAGAAGAAACAAAACATATGAACAAAACAAAAGTACACTCATAGAAACAGAGACCAAAGGGATGGTTACCAGGGGAAGAAGAAGGGATGGATAAAAAAAGGTAAAGGGTATACAGTCAATATTGCGATGTTTGTTGGTGATAGATGGTTACTAGAATTAGTGGGGTGATCATATTGTAAGTTATAAAAACATTGAACCACTATATTGTACAACTGAAACTAATATAATACTATGTACAAACTATACTTAAAATTAAAAAAAATAAAGTAATAAGAAAAAGTTTAAACTTTAACTCTCTACTTCTAGACTGGGAGAGTGAACTCAGTCCAGGTAATGGGTGAGCCGTTAGTAAGTTCCCGATCCCTGATGCTGCACTGCTCCATTCTGCCTATGGGGAGTGAGCAAGGTGGTCAGAGATACTGGAACTGCCTCCCACCCCAGCCCCACTCCAGCTTCTCTTGAGTCTCCTTGATTATAGCTCTCTATCCCTTTGTTTTCTTTCTCAGATTTCATAGCCTTGACCTCTTGTTCTGCCAGCTCTGACCTATCACTTTTTTTTGTTTAAGTCACCACCCTTGACTCAAGGACCCCTGGGCTCTTGTCCAGAGAGTTAAACATACATGATTTGACTGACTTTTCTCGTGGTGGTGGAATACAGGAAAGTTAAATGTTACCACTTAGGGAGTTGGCCCTTTCTCTGGAGCATCCTTATCTACAGGGTGTGTACATATGGGAACCTAACTCCTCTCATTTTTTCTTTCTGCTCCATTTCTTGATGCTCGCTCATAGGCAAGGGCTTCTTAATCAGGCCTGTCATCCTATCTCCATATTTCAATAGAGAACTTACAGTGAACTTTTTAAAAATCAGGAACTCATCAGAGTTATTTCTGGGGCTGTCACTGCCCTGACCAGGTAGCCTTTTGGTGACACCATCCCATGTTATTGGCTGCGTGGTCCCCCACTTGGTTAACTTTGACTCCCAGTGGATCCAGTGATAATCCTTTAAAAACTGCCTTTGCCTTTCTGACTCTGCTTTTTGTCTGATCCCATGACCCACCTTTGAATTTTTTGAACTGATTTTGAACTCAGTTCTTTTCTTAACTTGACTGATCATGGTCTCTCCATCCTTTTCCTTTAAGTCCACCCTAACTTGGCTGCTGGGATTCCTAGCTCCGCAGTCTCATTCTGATGAACATGTTTTTCTTTTCTCGACCTCGGTTTTCCTTTACTTCTTTTCTCAACTTTTGCACATTGGCACTAGCCTAAATTTTGTGCTATTCAAGGTAAAAATACTAATTGCTTCATTCATTTTTTTCTTTTATTAATTTATTCAGTGTGCACTTTTTGAAACCAGATATACAAAATCCGAGTCTCTGCCCCCAACACGCTCTCAATTTAGTTGAGAGACACAAGTAGCAAGTAATGCTAGCAGAGTGTGATAAATGTGACATTGAGATCTACACCTAGAGCAATTAACACAAAGAAGAGAGTGCTGCATGGGGAATAAGAGAAGGTTTGAAGGATAAGGTAATATTTCAGCTGATTTTTCTTTTTTTTTTTTTTTAAGATTTTATTGTTTTTGACAGGGTTTATTGTTTTTGGCAGGGACAGACAGAGACAGAGAGAAGGGGGAGGGCCCAGAGCAGTCTCCATAATTGTACATCATCAGTTTTCAACATAGTTTCATTTCACACAGGTGGGTGGGGGCCATGAAGGGCAGGAACTGGGCTGGGGGCCTCCTACATGGGAGGTATGCCCCCTTGAACCAGGGGCCAAACCGGAAGGTAAGAACCAAGCTGTGGGCCTCCTACATGGGAAGCACACCCCAGTTTAGCATAATGGTTCACACGGGCCAGGGCTGGGATTCGATCCTTGGTCCCCGGGGCTACAAAGCGAGTGCTTAACCTGCTGAGCCATCCCAGCTTCCCCTAGTTTTTCTTAAGAAGAGTACTTTACTCTGTTACCTGGTGGGGAGGAAGAAAGAGAAAAGGCATATCAACAGAAGAAATGGCATATGCAAAAATAGATTTCTGAACACATTCTGTTCAGAGGGGAGCAATCATATGGGCTTAGCATAAGGTGTGCTGAAGACATGGCAGAGAAGAAAAAGAAAATAAATGCTAACTATGTGAGGTGATATGTTAATTAGTTTATTGTGGTGATCATTTCACAATGTATATCAAGACATCAACTTGTACACCTTATATAACAATTTTGTTTGTCAACTACACCTCAATGAAACAGGAAGAAATCACTTAAAGGGGACTTATCTCCGGAGGAATGAAGTCCAAACTCAGTAGTGCACATGGTCTACAAGCCCCTTCGTGATTGGGCTGCCTGAGCACACTCAGTCTTGGGAGGCTCATAGTTGTGGAAATTTTTATTTTTTTAATTTAAAAATTATAAAAGTTTATTATAACAATGTATTTGTACTTGGGCATTTATGTCAGAGGAAAATATGTATGGCTCTACATCTTATTCGTTTGGTCATCTCCAGATTGTCCGGTAAATAACGTCTGAGAATGAGCACATCTTTCCACACAGTGGTTACAGCTGTGGTAGAGAAAGAGACAGCAGGAAGCTATCCTCAGGTTGTCTTGCTTACTTTTTCCTTGTGAGTGTTTGGTTTGGGGATGTTTCAGGCATCTGCCACCAAAATTTCTAGAAGATAAGAGTGTAGCTGGGAAATATTTTCTCCCATTGGTTGGTTGTCTCTTTACTGTGCAGATGGTTTCCTTTGCTGTGCAGAAGCTTTTTAGTTTAATAAAGTCCCATTCAATTATTTTTGCTTTTACTTCCCTGGGCTTTGAGGTCAGGTTCGTAAGTCCTCCCTGAACCCAAGGTCTGTAAGTTTAGTACAGATGTTTTCTTCTATGTACTTCATTGTTTCCAGTCTTATATGGAGGTCTTTGATCCATTCTGAGTTGATTTTGGTATATGGTGACATTTCACAATTCAGATCCATTCTTTTGCATATGGTTTTCCAATTTCCCCAGCAGCATTTACGTAAAAGGCTTTCTTTTCCTCATTGTATATTTTTCTCTCCTTATTCAAAAACTCTCTATCCATATATTTGTGGGTTGATTTCTAAGTTTTTGACTCTGTTCCATTGGTCTACGTGTCTGTTTTTCTGATATAGAAATAATTCATACAATTCAATAACAAAAGAAAGAAAGAAAGAAAGAAAGAAAGAAAGAAAGAAACAAACAAACAAACAAACAAACAATTCAATTAAAAACTGGACAGAGGGGAGAAGCCAGGATGGCTCAGTGGGTTAAGCGCTCACTTTGCAGCACTGGGGACTGAGGATCGAATCCCAGTCCCAGCCCATGCGGAACCATGTGCTGAACTGGGAGCTCCCCCAGTTCAGTTCTCTCTCTCTCTCTCTCTCTCTCTCTCTCTCTCTCTCTCTCTCTGTCAAAAATAAATAAATAAAATTATATTAAAAACTGGACAGAGGACTGGAACAGACCCTTTAGTCATGATGACATACATATGGCCAACAGATATATGAAAAAATGTTCAACATCACTAGCAATTAGGGAAATGCAAATTAAAACCACAATGAGATACTACCTCGTACCTCTTAGACTGGCTATAATCAACAAGACAAGGAGTAACAAATGCTGGAGAGGCTGTAGAGAAAAAGGAACCCTCATACACTGCTGGTAGGAATGTAAAATGGTACAACCACTATGGAGGACAGTGTGAAGACTGGTTGGAAAATGGGGAATGAAGCTACCCTATGACCTAGCAATCCCCCTTCTGGGTATCTACCGAAAAAATTTGAAAACCTTAATCCACAAAGACATATGTACCCCATTCTTCACCACCATGCTGTTCACAGTGGCCAAGTAATGGAAGCAACCAAAGTGACCTTTGATAGATAACTGGATAAAAAAGCTTTGGTACATATACACAATGGAATATTACTCAGCTATAAGCAAAGATGAAATAGTGCCATTTGTGACAAAATGGATGGACCTTGAGATCAACATGCTAAGTGAAATCAGCTAGATAGAAAAAGCTAAGAACCATATGACTTCACTCATATGTGGAATATAAAGCTGAAAGCAACCAAGAAACCACAAGGTTTGAACACCGCTAATAGTTTAGTGGTTGCCTAAAGGTAAGGGAGGAGGGGGGAGAGAGGAGGGATGGGGAGCTCAATATATGGTGATGGAAGGAGTACCGACTCTGGGAGGTGAGCACATATTGCAACACATAGCTAATGTACTATAAAATTATACACCAGGAAACTATGTAATTTTTACTAATCAATGTCACCCCAATAAATTTAACAATAAATCAAAACAGAACAGAACAGAACAAAAAAAGAATGGGGCTGAGGATGGAGATGATCCCTATTCTCAAAGTGACTAAAAATGACGTTCACTTAGGGGAGTTTTGGCTCTATTGTAGTTTCACACGTGGCAAATCAGTAAAATCTGAATGAAAGGTTTCTTTTTTTTTTCCATTTGCTGTTGTTTGTTTTTAAGTGTCTACATAATTTTGATGAGAAGTCAGATTTGGGAACCCAAATCAGGTAAGTAGGAACATCCTCCCTACTCACCTGATCTGGCCCTCAGTGACATTTTTTTTTACCCAAAGATAAAGGAAATACTCTTAAAGGAAGACAATTTGATGATATTGAGGACATTAAAGGAAATACCACGATGGCTCTGATGGCCATTCCAGAAAGAGTTCCAGAATTGCTTTGAAGAGTGGATTAGATGCTGGTGTTGGTACATAGCTTCCCAAGGGCAGTACTTCAAAAGTGACCATAGTCATATTCTGCAGTGATGTATGGAGCACTTTTTCTAGAAAGAGTTTGTGAACCTAATTGTCAGAACTCGTATTTTTTCCTTTCCTTTCTAATGATTATACTTAGAAACCTCTGCTTTTACTTTGCCCTCCACTTACACTTTTTCTTTCCCAACTTTCTACAAATTTTCACATATCTTTCAAGATTCAACATTCAGGTGTCTTCCTTGGTGGAACCATTCCTTCTTTTCTCTTTCAAACTTCCACACTATTTAGAGTTAATTTCCATAATGGGACTTCCTAGATTTAATATAATTTACCTGTTGAATTTTCATTTGGGAAAAACAGATGCAGAAAGGTGAATTACAATCTTCACTTCATGGCACACACTCTTTTCTTTGTTTTCTTTGGTTTGTTCATTTCCTCATGTCTTTTGCTTATTCACTCCTTCTTTTCTTAAGATAAGAAAAAAACTATTGTTTATGTGCATATATTTTTAACTTACATATATACTGTTGGGCTTTCACTCATGTTTTTCACCTTTTCCAATCAATTAATTTTTTAAAGATTTATTTTATTGTTTTTGAGAGAAGGTGAGAGTCAGAGAGAGGTGTGTTTGTGTGTGTGTGTGTGTGTGTGTGTGTGTGTGTGTGCATGAGAGAGAGAGAGAGAGAGAAAGAGAGAGAAGGGGGTGGGTCCAGAGCAGTCTCCATAGTTGTACATCATTAGTTGTGACATGGTTTCATTCCACACAGATGGATGTGGAGCTGTGTGGGGCAGGAACCAAACAGGGGGCCAGAAACATTGCTGCCATCCTGGCAGTTACCAGTTGCACCACAGTTTAGCATATGGGTTTGCATGGGCAAGGGCTGGGATTCACTCCCTGGACCTTGAATTGCAAGACAAGCACCCAACCTGCTGAGCTATCCCAGCATTCCCCCAGAATTAATGTTAAAGACCTAGTCATTTTTCTTTGTGAAGTCATATTCCTTCTGTTTCTATTTTTCTTTTGTCCTATTTTCTGCTTTCATCCACCTTTAATTTTATGTTTTGTGTATATATATGTTTATGAGCCATGTTATATTATTTTTGGTATGAGAAATACACACACATACATATCATATCTTATACTGGTAGGAAGAGGGAGTTAGGGTCTAAAGAATTCCTCTGATGGGTGCTTAAAGCCAAATACTTCTTCTATTATTTCTCACTCTCTGTTTCTCTGTCTCTCTCTCCGTATATATTTTATATTTAGGAGAAGCTGAAAAACACGCATTATATTTTTTTCTGGATTTCTTAGACTCAGATATTAAAAGAATTATTTGGGTCTTTGTACATTGCCTCTCCTTCTAATAATGGATGTAATGAAAGGTGAAAACTGCCAACAACATGCTGATTATTTTGAACACAGAAATGATTGTATTTCTGCCTTTATTGGCCAAACATTTTCACTTTTGCCAATAGGAAGTTGTTGGCCTTGTTCCTGATCTCAAGTGCTTGGTGTCTATTTCTGGAAGTGTCCCTTTCTAGCTATCAAAATTCCCAGAGATTATCCTTAGGTATGATTATCCCTTTCCCATTTTTATCCATATTATCCATTCTTCTTCCAGTTGTAGCTGTGACTCCTGTAGCTGCACACACAACAGGTTTCCTGTCATACTCCTAGTAGTGGGCCCAGTGTGTCCTACTGTCACTGTACCCCTAGGCTCCCACCTATCAGCCCTTATTTCCCTGTGGGAGTAGAGAGGTTGTGGTGTCAAAAGTGAGAGGCAGTGACCAGCCCTGTATTACTGTGTCACGGTTTTGACTGCCAAAGAATGGAAGAACACAGATGGAGACAAGAATGAGGATGAATAGAGAAGGAGATGCCATGCAAGTACTTTTGCCTCCAAGGCTCTTTCCAGACAGGGATAACGAAGCTACTGAAGTCAAAGAAGCAAACACTAAAATGAAAATCAGAGTTAACAGGACATTTCTATCCTTTTAGAGATGATCAAACAGCTCTAGAAAGGATGTGACTTAAAAGATCACATTCCTAGATCCTAAGTTGTGGCTAACTGAGGCTAGTGTCCTCCCAGTTATTCTAACTGGGGTTAACATCCTCCCAATTACCAACTAAGGTCATTGAACACATGCTTTAGACAGTCTGAATTCATGATATTATTCCTTTGTGTAAATTCAAAGCCCATTGTGAGATATAATACAAGGGCCGTGGTAATGTGGACTGCCCCAAAAGAACATGGAAAATTTTGATGGGAATGGTGAAATAGTATTGTAAAGCAACTTCAGATAAGCCCAAAGAAAAATAAAAATCATAATGCCATGGGAATTGAGGAAAGTATGATTAATGTACGCCAGAGGAGTAAGAAAGGCTTTACTAAAGAGTTGAGTCTTGAGCTGCCCCTGGGTAGAAAGTATGGGTGGGTGTGGGAGATACATTTCCATGATAATTGATACTCTGTGCCACTCTTTAGTACCCTGGTTCCATTCCTGACACACATACACCTGCGGTGGTTAAGAGCAGCATTTTGGAGAAGGATTGGGTTGGAAGATGAACATGAAGCCTTGAGACATTGACTCAGCTATGTGTGGAGGTAGGTGGTGGAATGATCATTACCTGGAACAACCTTCACCCTTTTGGTCCAAACCAACCTCCACCAGAACATTTTGTGCCATGTGCTTCTTTGAGAGAATCACTAAAGCACATCAGAAGTAAATTTTGTAATTCTAGTTCCTGAAGGAAATGTGTTTCCAGCTTAGCAGAAGTTATAGCACCATCTGGTGGAAATAAATGGTTTTGAACACAAACCTTTTTTTTTCTGAAAATATTCATTGTCTTTTTAAAAATTCAATCTTGAAATGTATTCTTGACTCTAAATCACTCTTGGAACACACAATTTGTGAGTTACAAATGGTTCCTCATGTATCCTAAGCCTCTGATAGTTGAGCTAGCAACTCTTGATTAGTGACAGCTTTCTTATTTTCAAAATAATCACACATACTCAGAATAATCACACAATATTCTCTCCATCTGACTTATTTCTTTTATACTGTGTGTTCTGAGGTTTGGACTTTAACCATGTCTGAAGGGATCCTGTTTTTGAACCGAGCAAAGTAACTCTAAGTCCCCAAGGAAAATAGAGTAAAAAACACGGGGTGCCATGGCTCCTGTCTCCTTCATCAGAGGGCAAAGGAGGTCCCTTAATTTTTAAGGAGCTAACAAACACTGTAATGGGGAACTCAGCAAGGTATTCATATTTGCCAGGAATTTGCAGAATCATTTCCTAGAAATTTTATTGGGTCCACTAAAAAATAATCCCCGAGAAAATGTTTCATTTAGAATCAGAAATTTATTGAATCATGAAACAACTAATGAGATGTAAATGCTCTATGCTCTAGTGCAAGTGAAAAATGCCTAGTCTTCTCAACCGATCTTAAGCTGGGTTTCATCTACATCAAAGGTGGCTTTGTGCTCCCTGTGAAGGTTTGGGACTTGAATGGGCTGTCCGATTCAAGAATGGGACATTAGAATTTAAGATGAGTGTGAATTTGACAAACTTTAAAAACAACTTTTTAACTTTTTCAAATATCATGTTTTGAAAAAGCTACACATGGGCGTTTTTCAAAAATTAAAAGTACAAAATTGTGCAACTTTCCCTTTCACACACATCTTGCAGCTATCCAGTTTCCTTGCCTGGATACTCCAAAATTACAAGTTGCTTGAGAAACACTTCCAAAAATATTCTGTGCTTATAGAAAACATATTTCATCAATGATAGCCCACAATATATTTTGAAACTGCCATTTTTCACTTAAAAGTATAGCTTGCAGATTATTCTATAATATTAGCACATAAAGAGCTTTCTTATTTATTTTTCAACTGTACAATGTTCTCTTGAGTGGATGCAACATTATTTAGTTATCCAGCCTCCTACTGAGGCTTCCAGTAGTTTGGCAGTACAAACGATGCTGCAATGATTGACCTTTGTGTCTGTTTCTTATGCACATGGGCCAGCCTACCTGTAGGATATATTCCTAGAGGTGGAATTTCTGGGTCAAGTGGTCTGTGCCTTTGTAATTTTGGGAGACATTGGCACATTGTTCTCCATGGAGGTCATATATACCAAATCTCTGCAATGTATTACACCTGTGCTCTCACTAACTGTGTGTGTTTAAAGCTTTTTAATCTTTGCCAATCTGATGGGTGAAATATAATCTATCCGTGTAGTAAACTGTTGTAGTTTTGCAGTTTTCTTATCATAAATTTGCTTATCTGAATGCAAATTTCTCATGAGGCTTGGCCACCTATTCAGTTCTCTTTCTCCAGAGCTACCATGGCAAATATGCACATTGCTTTTGAATAGGTAAAATGGCTCAAATTGCTGGCAGCTTCCGGAAGTCCTCCCTCCCCTGCTCAATGCCAGTGGTGAGTTTGCTATGACACTAGCAAAGCTTAAGCCTCAAAGTTCCTCCCAACTGCCCCTCCCTACCAGTCATCAGTATGACTACTAATTGTATAGTCATAAATCCCCATTCTTTTTCTTAAAGAAGCTGGCTGAAATTTTATAAACGTCAGACCTGGGTATTCTCCTACTTGTCACCATCATCCCAGTTTCCAGCCTCTCTCCTTGCTTTCTCATGTATCCATCCCTCCAGAATTATTTTATGTACGTGTATGTATGTACATGTATGTATACAGAGTATACATATGTATACAGAGTATTCACCCTCTTTCTGTTACTCTTGCTTTTCTCATTGTATCATGGAGATTTTTCTATATAAGATATGCAGAATGTCCACATTGTTTTTTGTTTGTTGATAATTGCATGGCATTCTATTGCATGGAAGTACTGCTCTTTAATTAATCAGCCCCTATTGGGAGATATACTTAGTATATATTTGTTTTGTTTTGTTTTGCCATTTTCTTAAGTCTCCTGGCAGGTGTCAGAGACTTAAATAGGAGCTAAAAATCTGGGGTGGCGGCAGAGTTCACAAGAGGTAAGGATTAAAACAAGTGAAATGGGAGGGGGTGTCTCAGCCTCCCTTACTCCCCACCCTCTTTAGGTATCTAGGGCTCTTAACTCTTATCAGAACAGGTCCCCTCATACCTGTTATTTACAACCTAGAATAAATATGTGCATCTGCATGTTAAATTAATCTTTGATTGGGAAACAAAAGATTGTCTTGCTAAAGAAATTTCCAGTGTCAGAGGCAGGAGGGAGACATCATTGTAAGCCTAGGGTGCCTCTAAAATCATCCTGAATAGGTGTTGGCTTTACCAAAGGTTGTATTAGTCTATCAGTATCATTGCTCCAGCCCACAAATAGATTCCCACTGCACACACACTAAAAACTGTTCTGCTGTATCTGATGGAGAAAGATCAAACAACCCAGGCATTGAGTGCTGCTCTCAAGAAGATTCAACCACTTAGTTTTGACTCTTTCCAATTTCGGTCATTACTTATGCTCTTCCATTCAATGCAGACACTACAGGGATATCATTTTGCATAGCTGGAAATGCAGCCTTTCCACTTCCCCACCTTAAAGTTTCAGCTGTCCAACCTCCCATCACAACCTTCTTTTGGGAATGAAAGGATCACATGCCTGTCTAATTTCATTACCCTAAATCTAACCTTTTCTCAGGTCAGTCTCTAGTTCAGATACTCTCCTTTGGCGTTTCCTTGATATCTTCGCTAGAACTGAACTGTAGTGAGTTTTAGTTAAAGAGAGCATATTTCAAGTCCTCTATCTTTTTTTTTACAAGGGGTTAGGTAAATAATACACAGGGAAAGTAGGGGAGAAGAAAAGAAAGAAGTTGAAAGAAGAGTGGATGAATTTCTATGCTATAGGAAGAACTAGGCATCATGGTTAATATTTCATTTTAGCTTAAACAATGTTGACATGTATATTACCTTTTTTGAAGCTCACAACATCCCTTTTAAACAGATAGGATAGGTGGTATCTTACCACCATTTTATACATGAGGAAGCAAAACAAGAATATAACTGATTGTGGCATACCTGACCCAGGCTGACAGATTTCCTGAGTATCTAGAGATTTGATGGTTCAGGTCTGATTCTGGCTGGCCTCCTCAAGAAGTGATCTGGGGAGCAGTGTCAATTCAGAATATCTCTACTGTAGTGGAGACTAAGGGATTTGTCTTGAAACTTTATTTGAACTCTCCTTCACACAAACTCGAACAGAAATCTGTTGTATGTTTCCACGGAGGTGCTGCTCATCAAGTTTCTCTAGTGTACCTCTTCGTATCACCACTTCTCAAGTTTCACTGTTGTCCTGAAGTGCCAAAGAGCTAGAAACTCGGAGCCTCTGATTACTTGTGACAGTACTGCTAGATGTTTACCCAAACGGTCTCCTCTATTTCTGTGTACACATAGAGACCACATTTCCCAAACTTCCTTGCAGTGTTTTTTTCTTTTGTATGACCAGAAGACTAAATTTTAGCCAATGGGATGTAAGCAGAAGTGCTGATCTAATTTTAGGCTAGGTCCACTAAAGCCTCTTTTTTTCCCTTCCTTTAAACACACATGACAATCTTGGGCACCACTTGGAGATGACAACAGGTCTGCAAAGAATAAGGACCCTGGGTCCTCAAGTGAGAGTTGAAGGTTAGAGGCCTGCTGGACAGGAATGCCAGCTCTGAACAAGAAAGGAAATTTGTACCTTGGTACAATTTAAAATAGTCTAACAAAATCATAAATGACGTCAATTATTGCTTTTTTTGCCCTGGGTTTCACTAGAGTATGTGAGCAAATGTGTGCTGATATACATTTGAGAGCTGGAGAGTCAAGAAGAGATCTGAATAAAGTAACCTGAATGAACTTTCTTTTTCCTTTTTTAAATTACAATACTTATCATTTTGCATATTTCTCTGCCTTAGTATATGCCTTAGTATATGCACACACGCACATATACACACAACCATGTATAAGTAGGTTTTTCTCTACATAAATGAGAAAGAACTATATCAATATGACTTCTTTTTCTCACTTATTTTATGAGAATCTTCCCTGGCTATTATAGAGAAAAAACTTGGTTATTTTGATAGTTACATAATATTCCATATTGTAGATATATAATGTTTTATTTAACAGACCCACTATTGAAGGATAGTAGGTCATTTATGACATAGTGCTATTACAAATAAGGCTTCAATTAAAAAATATATATATATGTATATATTTTGCCCACACATATTGATTACATCTGCATGCCAGTTTCTAGAATTAGAATTACTGCATCAGTATGTAAATTTTAACTTTTGACGATATGTTCCCAAATTATCACCAAATCAATTTATATTACTATCAAGACTATGGTAAAATATTAATTTTCCCACATGCTCAGCAACACTAGAAAGTATCTGTCTTTTTATTTTTGTCCATCTGGGGAAAAGTGATATCTCATGCTTTAAAATTAATTTCTCTACTTATTTGAGGAATGTACATTTCTTATCATATTCTTTAGTAGTTTTCACATGTTTTACTGTACATGGTTTATTTGTCTCTACTTAGATCTAGGTAATTTTTGCCACTTAACAAAACTGGTTTCTATGTTACTATTTTGTTCAATAGATAGTAATATAGATAGATAGATAGATGATCTTCTATCATCTATCATCTATTACCTATCTAATGAAGATAGATTCTACCTATCTATTTCTAGCAATCTATCTCTATCTTCTACCTATCTATCTATCTATCTATCTATCTATCTATCTATCTATCTAACTATCTAATCATGTTGGCTACATTTTTATCTTTTTCTTAAAATGATTTTCAGAACATTTGGGTTGATTTGCTTGAGACTTACTTAATTGTAGACAGAAAAACACTGTGGTGTGCTTAGTGGCTATGGGTGTGGTGTTGGAATCAGGTCCACGTGGATTAGAGCCCAGATTGTGTCATGCACTTTCTTGAAACCATAGGGAGATTCTTACGATCTCTGTGCCTGTTTCCTTTTTTTTTAAAATGGATGTAACAAAAATACTATACTAATAGAATTTTCATGAAATTTAGACAGGATAATGCAAGTACCTCAGCACAATGCCTGACAGTTAATAAATATTCATTATATACTAGATATTAAAATTATTATTACAATGTAGGCAATAGAGGTCCAGAATTAGACATTTAAGTTTTATTCCTGGTGCTATAACTTTTATTTCCCAGTGAAAATTACTTTTTATGAGATCCAGGAAGGCTAATAAAACTGTTTTCTTAGAGTGGACATTTCACCTTATGTTTCAGCTAGCCTTCTACAATCCCTATTTCCCACAGTACTAAAATATTCAACTCATTTTTTAATTCAGCAGTTACTCTTGAATTGCTACTATCTTTAAGGCCCAAGATATTCAATTATCTTTACATGTCCATTTCATTTTCTCTGCATAAAACTTACTCTTATAGTTCTCTGAAAAAGTGAAAATCCAAATTGCAATGAAATATTAAGAAACAAATAGAGAAACAGAAAATTAGAAAATAAGAAAGAAGTTTAAAGATCATGAACTTTTTATTACCTAGCTGAGGAAACTGAAGGCCAGAGAAGTTAAGTAACTTTTCTAAAGTTACACAGTGAATTAGTGGAGAAGCTGAAATGAGAGCCCAGCCATCTGGACCGTAAGCCTTCACTCTGTTAATTAAATCACACTGTGCCCAAGGATCTACCTATTCGTTTCACCTAACATGATTTCAAAAATTAAAAGCAAAGACAGAGGAAAACACAGGTTAAAAAATATCAAAAATGTACCAGTGCTATTAAATATTGGTCCAGAAGGCAAGGAGTATAAGACTCTTCCCCACTGGTTGGGAAAACATAGTCACGTTTTCACCCAGTGGGACGGCATTCCAACTCTCGTTTTGTTTCTGTCTTAACAACCCACATTTAACAATGATACTCTACACTCACAGCGAACAGTAAACAACAGTCTTACAGGTCAGTAGTTGGCAATTCCCGAACCACATGCCAAAGATGCTTCAGGTGGCAATTGAACCTGCTACCACACACAGATTCCCATCCCTATCATTTCTAGTGTTTACTGTCCATAATTATCTCCACCCTCTTGCCAGAGTGTTTAAGGACAACACCCTAACATGTCATCCCAGGTGACACCAGCACAAGCCTAGCCTTCCAGAACCACAGGCTCAGCAATTTGGCACACTCTGAGAAGCCGATGACCACTGCTCTTTGTGATAGAAATGAGAAAACATTTGCAGCAGTTTTTACATTAGTTGTATTTCCATTCTTATTTGTTTTCTTTCTTTCATGATCTCAGAGCAATAACATTCTTGATTATTAATACTCACCACATAAGAATATACTAAAAGCAAGTATTGGACAGAGCTAATGGACAATAAGATATCTAACTTCAAAGAATGAAAGTTAACACATCTCCAGGTCTATAGATTATGGGCAGAAATTTGTACACACTGATTATTCACTCAAAGTCTACTAAGCATATGCTGTGAACCATTCTTAAATATATATATATATATATATATATTTATTTATTTTGAGAGAGAGAGAGAGAGAGAGAGAGAGAGAGAGAGATACAGAGACAGAGAGAGAACTGAACTGGGGGAGCTCCCAGTTCAGCATATGGTTCCGCACGGGCCGGGGCCGGGATTCGATCCCCAGTCCCCGGTGCTGCAAAGTGAGTGCTTAACCCACTGAGCCATCCCGGCTTCCCCTGTGAACCATTCTGATGTAGCCATTCAGGTTATGAATACAGAGTTCATGTAAAGCCAGACTGCCTGGTCTTGAATTATGTTTCTATCAGTAAATAATTTTGTGACCTTGGATAAATTAACTTCTCTAAACTTCATTTTCCTCATTGCTTTTTAAAAAAAGATCTATTGTATTATTTGACAGAAGGTACGAGAGAGATAAAGAGAGAAAAGGGGGAGGGCCCAGAGCAGTCCCAGTAGTTGTACATCATTAGTTGTAAAGTGGTTTCATTCCACACAGTGGATGTGGGGCTGTGCAGGGCGGGAACTGAACCTGGGACCTCCCACATGGGAGGCGAGAACCTTCACTGTCATGCTATCCCAGTGGTTACCAGTTGCACTGCAGTTTTCAACATATGGGTTTGCACAGGCTGGGTCAGGAATTGAACGCTGGGCCTTGTAATTGTGAGGCAAGCTCTCAACCACTGAGCTGTACCTGCATCCTCTTCTCATTATTATGTAACACATCTGGGCACATTTTTTCAGGGAAAGGGCTACTTATTCAATTGTCTTGGTCCACGAGCTATTTATTTTATTGTTCAGGCAGTCACCCCCAAATTGCTTGGTGCTCCACTGATGGACTATAATCAACGTCTTGCCCAACCCTGTTATATAAGGATAATAATAGTATCTATTCCACAAATTTGATTTAAATATTATTTTATGTAGGGTCTAGCACATAGTAAGTACTCAATAATTATCAGCTGCAATTAAAGTTCTACTATATTATAACCTACAATTAGAGGGGTTTAAAGAAGACTAGAAATCAGAAGATAGCTCAAGTCTGAAAAATTTGAAATGAGGTTAAAAGATGGGCAAAGGGTCCTTTATTTACTTACTAAGTGTTTGGTGAGCACTATGTGTTAGGAATGTTTAGGTGTTGGGGATGAAGAAAGAAACCAATTCTTGTTCTTCCCCTTGCGGGGAGGTGATCCATAGAGAAATGTACTCTAAATCCTAGTTTAAGATAATAAAATATTGGATGTCAAAAATAAAATCTGAATTCCTTTGCCTAACCAAGGGTCCCGCCCATGTTTTCTTCCTGGATGGGCTAGGGACAGGTCCAAAGGGAGAGAGTTTCCCCTGGGTCCTTGACCAGCTGAATCACAATAGGGTCACAGAGCCTGGGTTAAATCTTGAACTTCTGTTAAAGCTTCTCCGGAGAAGCCGGGTTGGCTCAGCCTTGGGATCCGAGGATCGAGTTCTGGTCCCAATCCCAGCCCTGACCCATGTGGACCCATATGCTGAACTGGGATGTGGCCCCAGTTCAGTTTGGTCAAAGCAAGCTTCCCATGTGGGAGGCCCCCAGCCTGGTTCCTGCCCTGCACGTCCTCCGTCCAGTGTTGTGGAATGAAACCATGTCAAAAACTGATGACATACAACTGTGCAGACTGCTCTGGGCTCTCCCCCTTCTCTCTGTCTCTCTCTGTCTCTGTCTCTCTGTCTGTCAAAAATAATAAAATAAATCTAAAAAAATAAAAATAATAAGCTGCTCCATCCAAGGATGAGTGGGCTCCTATGCTGCTAGAGGGGACACAGAAGCCGTGGAGGTGAAGGGTTGGGTGCCTGGTCAGTCCCCATGTTCTTCCCGACTAAAGGGTAGCCTTGGTACTGGATACTCCTCCGGTATTCACTCAGCAGGAGCTGGACTGTCTGCGTCACTCTGGTGGTGACTTCCTGACATGTGGCTCCCTCCTGACCCTGATCCATGTGAGCCTACTGCTAAGGGTGACACATTTCCCTTCTGCAATGAAAGATTACCTAGAGCTACTGACTGACCGTTATGATGGGAAGAAAGAAGAAATAAAATAACCATGAAATAGGGATCATCTTGGAGCTGTACATGTCAAAATTCCTAAGAGAACTCCTGGAGTGTAGAAGTAATCAGTAATGGAAGAACTCCAAATATGAGAACTAGAGTAGTCTTAGAAAAGAGATGTAATTCCAATTTCTCAATAGAAATATCAGCTGTATTGCTTTCAGCAACTGAAATCAACATTTGCACTCTAGAAAAGTGTGCCCGGGCAATTGTGCCCCGTCCAGCGGGGCACGACAGTGCGGCCCGAGGGGGAACCTATGAAGGACAAGAGACAGGAGACACAAAGAAATGGAGGCAAGACAGGATTCTGATCAAGCCTCAAAACTTTATTTCTGTTACAGCGGTATATATACAGTAGGGACAAAGGAGGGCGGGGCTATCTGCTTAGTGAGGTATTTGTCAAAGGGTGATTGGTTGTAGGGTAAGTGGCAGCTCAGGATCGGTGGAGGATTCGTGGGCTCTAGCGGGCAGTCCAAGCAAGGGAGGGGTGGGCTATGCGTTGGAGATACTATTGAGTAACAAGTTATCTTTAACTTCAGGCCAGACCGCAAGGCTATCTCTCAGGATGGAGTCGATTCTCAAAATGGAGTTATTTTTGTTTTTAGCCAGATTGGTCCGAGTTGGTCCCTGACAGAAAAGCTTACCAGTACATGATAACAGGAGGGGCAAAAAGATAAAAAGCAACTTCTATGACAATGTG
>PVKE010011025.1:0-41191 GCA_004027555.1 Craseonycteris thonglongyai
GCTTCTACGAGTCACGTGAGAGCCTCTCCTCCGCCACCAACACAAGACTCTTCGCCTCTCTCAGAAAGCAATGTTGATTCATGTTTATTACTGTATAAGGTTTTGTAATTAACCTTATTAATTAGCACTGACACGTTTAAGTAAATACATCTACATTTACTGTTGTAATTTTTGTATTAAATGAGTAAAGTATGAATACTGTTTACATATTTAAAACATTCTTGTACCCGCATACACGAAAATTCCTAGGGGCAAATCCTACTTCGCGGATTTTCAGCTTTCGCGGAAGGTTCTGGTCCCCATTAACCGCGAAAAACGAGGGATCACTGTACTACATTTTTAAATTTAAACATTCACCATATTTTTTGATAATAACTTGTAACAACAGAAACAAATCAGAAAAATGCATTTTGGGGTATTAACATCGATTATTTCAGAATAGCAAGATCACTGGTAATTTAATTTTTTCCTTCACTTTCTTCATTTTATAATGCTTCTATAATGCCTATGTATTGTTTTTAAAATAAAAATAATTACATTATGTTTTGAACTTCCACTTTTGAGGGTCTTGTTATTGAGCCAGCAGGGGCTACACATGTATATGTGTATTCACCTGGGAAATGTGAAGGTAGAATGAGGACACACTATATTCTAGTGCAGTAGAAAGAAACTCAGGTGATGATGGAAATGGGGAGGGCATTCAAGTAATATAGGTGAAAGAAGGAGGCAGGTAAATGGAAAGGGCATACCTTATCTTGAGGGGGCAGCAGCTAGTATTCATTGCCAGCAGACTGTTACAATATGAGATGGCAGCTGGGCATCATTTTTTCACCAGAAACCAGATACATAGATTTTTATGTAAAATTGTTAAGTGTTGCAAATAAATTATTTTTTAATTGTCAATATTGTATCTGCCAAGGGGATGCCTGCAGGACAGGTGTAGGCTGCCAGGCAGTGCATTTGGCCTTTTGCTCAGACCTGCTGGCTGTTAGATGAACTAGTTTACAATGCTTCCCACCATATTTGACACCAGGGCACACATACAAATATGATAATATTTGTACAAAACAATGACAGAAGCTTCTTATTGACTAGAGGCATCTGGACTGTGGCCTTCTAAGGCTTAGGTCTCAGCTCTCCCTCACTGAACTATTGAGGAGCTAACTATCTGGGACATTCCTGTAATGTATTTAATCCATTGCCAGCACCCACAATGGCATCACCCACTCTGCATTAGAGGGTATGCAATAATGTTGGGAGGAAATGAGACAAACATAGCTTTAAGTGTTGGTAGAATAGGGAACAGGGATGTGGGGAGAAACCTCAGGATGAAGATAAGTATTTGGTGGGAAGTAGAGAGGGTGGCTGGCTGGGTTAGAGAACTTCAGTGGAGGACCTGAGTCCTGATCAGCTGGTATAAATTCTTTAAAGATGAGGAGTATAAAGGTCTTTGTATCCTTGGACCTAGCACAGAGGCAGACATAAAATGTGCCTTAAGACATGTTTGTTGAATGAAGGAATGACTGAAATGCTGGGTCAGGAGGCTGGTTCAGGAAGGAGAGGCATTACCTCAGGGTTCTACCACTTTATGAGGGTGGAGCTTAGGAGTAGTCCCTTATCTACCCCACCAAGAGAAACCTACCACTCCTTCCTCCTCCTTCCCACCCCAACCCCCTTCCATGAAGAATTTTTTTATCCCTGGGGATCAGACTGGTTTTTCCTACAATGCTTAAAATATACTCTGGGGTTTATATTTTCTTTTTTTTTTACCACCCAGCCCCCATGATAGGTTATGATGAAAGAAAGGAAAAACTTAGTTTAAACCAAATAAGAGTCCATAAGAGTTCTTAAGGGGCAAGAGAAACTTGACAAAGATTTACTGCATCCACCTTCTGGGTCTTTGACTTCCTTTAGTCTCCTCAAACGGATCTGCTTGAGGACTTCCTTGCAGTATACTACTTTCTTATTTCTCACCTCCCCTTAAGTAATCCCCTCCTCTCCACCTCCTACATTATGAAAGAAAGGCTTCCCTCTCTCTTAGATGTTATAGCAGTACAATGCCTTGGGGTGGAGGAACCTCTGAAGTGTCAAGACAAGAAAATAATTCAAATTATTGGTGTGGATGGTGAGAGGGGGGATATATCCTTTTGAAACTCAGAAAGGTTTCAGTTATTTACTCCCAACAAAATTAAAGGAGGAATTAATTGAGTGGTCAGTTGGTGACTCATTAAAAAAATAATTTTTTTTTTAACATTTTGTTATATATATGTATATATATATATATATATTTTTTTTTTGACAGAGAGAGAGAGAGATACAGAGACAGAGAGAGAACTGAACTGGGGGAGCTCCCAGTTCAGCATATGGTTCCGCACGGGCCGGGACCGGGATTCGATCCCCGGTCCTCAGCACTGCAAAGTGAGCGCTTAACCTACTTGAGCCATCCCGGCTTCTCCCCCCCTCCCCAAAAAAATAATTTTTAATAATACATTAGTGTGCAAAATTAGTTCTAGTACTCTAAGAGGTTCAAATAGTTGCAGGCTATTGTAATAAAACTCCTTTCAGTCCCATCTTCCATTTATGTAAGTTTTTTTTCAGAGCTTACATTAAAAAGGAGTAAAATGATGTCTTATTCTGGCAATAAGTAATATTAGCCCATAGATACACAAACTATTTGAAAAAAGTGCCCCATTATCTCATTAAAAGATACATTTCCAATAAACTTTTAACTTTCTACATTTAACATTTATTTAAATGCATCACTAAGTTGCTTGATCAATTTTGTCTACTAACTGTGAGGGTAACTAAAATATAGAAGAAAAAAATAACAGCATTATAGAACCAGAGAATATTTCAGTTTATATGTATATTTTTATTGTAAAGAATTATGATAGAGTGATCAAAGATTTTCAAGCATTAGAATATAGCATATGAGGGTAAAATTATGTGGGGAAGGTGGGATGCAAATATGAGTTCAAGGAGAAAAAGAAATGATGTGAAATTTCTGCCAATTAAAGAGAGTTTGGGAGTAGCTGGGATGGCTCAGCGGGTTAAGTGCTTGCTTTGCAGCCCCTGAGACCCTGAGGATGCATCCTGGCTCAGGCGGACCCATATGCTGAACTGGGGTGTGCCCAGTTCTTGCTGGGGCCTATGTGGGAGGCTCTTGGCCCAGTTCCTGTCCTGTGCAGCCCCGTGCCCACCTGTGGAGTGAAACTATATGGAAAACTAATGTTAACTATGGAGACTCCTCTGGGCCCTCCCTCTTCCCTCTCTGTCTCTCTGTCTCTCTGTCAAAAAACAATTAAAAAAAACAATAAAAAAAAAAAGTTTGTTCTCATATATTTTTTTTAAATGGATGATGATGGGACTCAAACCTCTATGGCATTTACAATCCTGGATTGTATAGTTTAATTTTAAACATGTCAATAGTTATAACACCACTATTTTTTTGCCATTATTTAAATTTATGATGAAAAAGTTAAGATGCAAATTAAAAATGTGTGAGGGAACAAAAAGTTTTTCAAAATTATTTTAGGGAACACCCAAGCAGAGTCTAAAGACCACTGACTTAGGAGCCAAGCCCCAGGACCAAATAAAACCCTATTTACTTTTTCCAGTGGTAAAATAGACTTCATCTTGAGAACTGTAATAATTGGTTTATCTTTCAGTTCTTCAGTGGAGCAAATACTAAAGAATGGTACAAGAAAATCTCAATAATTAGCCGTTACGCAGTAATAAGGAGAAAATATCTAGAGTATTTAGCTTTAAATAACTTCTAAATGCAGGTGATTCACAGACTTGTAATTCTGGCCCAGACCTGTCCTCTGAGTTCTAGATTTACATTTTCAGTTACGTGTGACAGATCCACATAGTATCTCATATGGCAGTTTGCCAGTATCATGTCTACTATAGCAGTTCTGATACCTGGATTCCCTTCCTTGAATCCCCACCAAACTGATTTTTCATCTCAAATATTTCCTCTCTCAGGGTCTTAGGCACTGTGGTCTCTTGTTCCTGCCACTATGGCAGCTGCCCCACTGGTACTCACTTCTAGTTTGACTGAAGGCTTTCACATGAAAGCAATAGGAAAAGAGAGGGAGAAGATAAAAACAAAACAAAACAAAACAAAACAAAAAACTGCTACATCATTTCCTCTCTTGTGAATTTTCTGTTCTTGCTCATTGCTCATCTATTTCCCCACTCTTTTAAGTATTATTTAAAGATTTAATGCCTTACAGTTATCACTTGGAAAAATCAGAATGGAAATACAGAGAAGTATAATGAAACTCTGTTCTCTAGTTCTGAAATCATTTTTCCTGCATTGTTTATTCTCAGATATGTGCTGCCGAAGCGAGAACAGCATTGTTTATTCTAGGTCTACACAGGAGAATGGTGGCAGAGTTTTCATTAATAGCTGAAATCTGGAATGACTCCAAAAGCCGAAATTAAGATAGTAACCAAAGTTTTGTTCTTTAGCTTTTTGATGAAACAGATTGCCAATGCTTTCTTCCTGCCCTTCCTGCCCTCTGGTGGAAACATTATAGAGCGGGCCATAGAGGGAGGTTGTGAAACAGACCATGGTATGCCTAAATGGCAAGCCAGTCCCTGAATAATTAAAGAGCTAGTGCGTGGCTCAATAACCCTCTGTTCCTCTATTTTTCTAACATTAAATGGGACAACAGAATTTACCATAAGACTAATATTCCCAAGCTGGTAACTTTCTGTAGGTACTGCTCTCCCCCTGTTGTCTTGCTGACCTGATATTCCTGCACAGGAAAAACACTGTTCCCCCAATTCTATATCTGGAAAAGAACACAGGTTGGTATACTATAAAGAGCAGCAGACTAAGAGGCGAAGGTTCTGTTTTCAGCTCTGCTTGCTAGTTATTTGGGTGGCCTTGGATAAAAGTTCCTTAATCTCGCTGAGTCTGAGTTTCTTTATCTGTAAATTAAGAACAGTGATGTTAACAGGTGTATTGTGAAGCTCAAATGAGATAATGGTAGTGAAAGAGCTTTGTAAACAATAAACCTCTCTGCAGAGCTAGGGTAATATTAATACAGTATTGACAACTCTTCTCTCTGAACAGTTGCCTTTGTATTTTAAATTAAATCATTGGTTTATCCTTTTAGTCTTTAGTAAATAAATGGAGCCATTCGTTGAAGATCCATAGACAAAGCAAATTACATGTCCTGATGTGACTCAGATCTCTGTGTGTACACTTCAGATTTCACTTTCATTTTTATTTTAATTATAGCATTGAAAGACTGGAAGTTTTAAAATAACACCTTTCAGACCTAGTCATTATTTAATGACTCTCCATTTCAAAAATATTGCTCGTGTCTTTAAAATAAAACACCAGTTGCTTTTATTATTATTTTGGCCTAAATATAAATTTATTGACATGGAGATGGTAATAGTGTTAACTAAAAAACCAAACAAACATTTCCTTGAAGCTTAGAATAACTTCTAATAACTTAAAAGATTTAATTATTTCAACATATTAAATAAATGTTTAAATTAAATCGCTTATACATTTTGTTCTGTGTGGCTGGAGATAAATGTGAAAAAACATATAATTATGTAACTAGAAGAGCTGAAAGTTCTGTACTGATTTTTCCAGTACACATACAACCTTTCCTCTCTCCTCTCATTCTACTTTACCACAAAAACAAAAAAGGTACCTGGTCTAAGTCACCATTTTTCTTGCTTGAGTATTTACAATAGCCACCTATCTGGTTTTTCTACTTCAGTATGTTCTTGAAATAGCAACCAAAATGATCCTGTTAAAATCCAAGATGGATAATGTTACTTCTATGCCCAACAACCTCCAATGGCCCTCACTGCTCAGTCCTCACTCCCTCAGTCCAGCCACAACGGCCGTCTCAATCACACCAGGTCCACTTCAGCCTTGACCTGGAATGTGCTTCCCTCAGATATCTGCAGGAGTGGCTTCCTTACCTCATTCAGGTGTGTTCATCTCGGTGGGATCTTCTCTGTCCCATCTTTTAAAATGACAACTCTTATTCTACCCTATCTCTCTTCCTTCCATAATACTTATCGCTATTTAACATACTCATACAATATTTTTACTTATTCTTTTGTTTATTATCTGTCTCCCTCTCCAGAATGTAAGCCCCAGAAAGACAAAGTGTTTTGTCTATTTTGTTAACTGCTGTATCCTCAACACCCAGAAGAGTTCCCAGCTTATAGTAAATTCTCAATAAATGTTCGCTAAATTAATGAATTAATTAATAAAATAAAGATAAGCCATGGTCTTATTTGATTTGCAATACTGTAAAATTTGCAAAATTTTCATAAAAACTTAAAAAGCCACAAAACTTTGGACATCTTCTGATGATGGGACCTATTACTATAAAATCCAAAGTATCAGTATTCTCCTCTTCCACCCCTGTCAAGATATTTTGGTTATTCTATGCCTCAAGAATTAAGATCTCTATGGGAAGCCAGGATGGCTCAGTGGGTTAAGCGTTCACTTTGCAGCGCCTTGGACTGAGGATCGAATCCTGGTCCCGGCCCGTGCAGACCCATATGCTGAACTGGGAGTGCCCCCGGCCCACTTCTTGCCCTGTGCAGCCCCCCCGCCCACCTGTGGAATGAAACTGTGTGGAAAAACTAATGATGTGCAACTATGGAGACTGTTCTGGGCTCTTCACCTTCTCTCTCTCTCTCTGTCAAAAACAATAAAAAAAAAAGAAAAAAATAATTAAGATCTCTGTTAATTCATCACTGCTCTGTTTAGTTTAAGTATAATTGTGTATACCACCCCTAGTTTGACATGAAAGGAGAAAAGAATGGAATGACGATAAATCATCTGTTTTTTGCTTTCTTTAATATTATTATCTGATGGTCTTAGTATTGGCCACTCATTTTTCTGACTTCTCTTTCTCTCCTGTTTCCAAAATGTAAGTATTACCCCAAAATCTTGTTTGGACCTCTTCTCTTGCTTCATGTGCTCTTATCCACTTTTGTGGTTTCTATTATCTCTTTTCTTAGATTATTCTCAAATTTCTAAACCCAATCTGGACATTTGTAATAGGCTCCCAGTTCTACATTTCCCAGGCTGAGCATATCCATCTGGCCATCTTTCAAGTTCTCAGACCTCATGTGTTTAAAACCAACTTTATCTTTTTCTTTTAAACTGGCTCCTGTTTTAGTAATCTGTTTTTGTTAATGACCCTGCCTTCTTCCAATTTTAGAAATGTTTCCAAGGTTCATGACTTATACTTCTAGAATGAATATCTTTTGATTCATCCTCTTTGCTTTCAGTAGATTGATGGTAGGACATGAGAATCTGCATTTCTTTTCTTTTTTAAAGATTTATTTTATTGTTTTTGACAGAGACAGAGGCAGAGACAGAGAGAGACAGAGAGAATAGGGAAGGCCCAGATCAGTTTCCATAGTTGTATGTCATCGATTTTCAACATGGCTTTGGTCCACACAGGTGGGCGGGGGCCACGCAGGGTGGGAAATGGGCTGGGGGCCTCCCCAATGGGAGGCATGCCCCCTAGAGCTGGGGGCCAAACCAGGGGGTGGGAACCAAAATGGGGGTCTCCCACATGAGAGGAGCACCCCACTTCAGTGCATGGGTCCACACGGGTTGGGGCTGGGGCCGGGATCCAATCCGTGGTCCCCAGGGCTACAAAGTAAGTGCTTAATGTGCTGAGCCATCCTGGCTTCCCCTGCAATTCTAATATGCTTCTGAGTCAAGCTGATGTTGCTGGTTTGTTGACCTCACTTTGAGTAGTGAGTTGACCTCACTTTGAGTACCCTGCTCCAGGGTAACAATGGCCACTGAACCTATTCTTCCACTTCCCACTCTATGGCCATCTCTAAGACAGACTCAATTCTCTTTCAAAATGGAGAGCTGATGTTGCCCAGTCTTGCTTTAAAAGAGAATAAGTCTTTTCTAAGTCATAGAAGACTTGGGAAGTTGTAGAGTCAGAAAACAAGAAAATTCAAATCAGCCATAATAATCCATTCACAAGTAATCATTAACACTTTCATGTACATCCTTTTAGTGTATTTCCTTTGTATGTAAATACATTAGATTCTCAGTAAACTGGCATCCATGGGAATTGGTACATGCCCAATAAATGTAAGTAGATTCTCCATTAACCAGAACCCAAGCAATTGGCACTCTCAAGCAACTGGCAAAATCTCAAGCAAACCACAAAATACTTTTGCCAATTGCTTGAGAGTGCCAGTCACTTACATTCTGGTTAATGGAGAGTCCACTGTATATATTTAGGTTGTATCTGTATTTTTAAACAATAAAGGAATCATTTAAATCTTTCTTTTATTGCCTGGTGTATAAATTTACTCTCTGAGTGTGTTAAATCTTCTGTCTTATGAAGTAGAATCTGCCTTCTCTATATGATAAAAACACTCATTGCTCCTTTTCTTAACCTCCCTTACATCTGGGACCCGGGGACTGTGCAGCCAAGCAGATGCATCCTCTCTAGACTCAGAAGTTAGTGAATCAAAGCAGCCGGGATGACGCAGAATCCATGCAAGCCAGGGGGTGGCAGCGATGGCAGCTGCATCCGGTTTTCAGTGCAGCAGGGACAGCTGTTCCATTGCAGTGTGCAGTGTCCAGCATCCAGCATCTGCGGACTTGGCAGTACAAGCCATGGGGATCAGTGCTTGGCAGCTATAGTGGTGACTTCACAGGACCAGCTTGTGGGTAACATGCTTGCCCAGTGTTTTTGTCTTCCCACCTTCTTAAATTAGCTTAAAAGTTGACTTAATTTACTAGCAACAAACACTAATGATATTAACAAGTAACTCTTATATAATACTTACTGCATTCCAGGCAAATATCTAACTGCTTACGGTACTTGTATTAACTCATTTAGTTATTACAACAACCCTATGATGTATGTATTGGTATTACTTCCATTTTATAGATGATGAAACTGAATTTCAGAGATGTTGGGTTACTCATTCAAGGTCACATGACTGTAAATGGTGGCTCTGAAACTCAAACTTAGTCAGCCGGATCTAGTACTGTTTTTAAATTAATTTATGTTTTATTTTTCAGTTACAGTTGACATTCAATATTATTTTATTAGTTTCAGGTGTACAGCCTAGTGTTTAGACATTTATATAACTTATGCAGTGATTTCTCTGATTAGTTTAGTACCTACTTGACAATATATATCAGCAGTCCCCAACCTTTTGGGCACCAGGGACTGGTTTTGTGGGAGATAATTTTTTTCACTTATTGGGGGTGTGGGGATGGTTTGGGGATGATTCAAGCACATTACATTTATTTGTGCACTTTATTTCTGTTATTACATTGTAATATATAATGAAATAATTATACAACTCACCAGAATGCAGAATCAATGGGAGCCCTGAGCTTGGGTTTTGATAGGAGTCTGCAAGCAATTGATTTATTATGGCCTCTGTGAAGTCAAACCTCTGCGAATGTTCATCTATATGTGCAGCTGCTCCCCAGTGCTAGCATCACCACCTCAGCTCCACCTCAGATCATCAGGCAGTAGATTCTCAAAAGGAACATGCAACCTAGATCCTTTGCGTGCACAGTTCACAATAGGGTTCATGCTCCTATAAGAAACTCATGCTGCCACTGATCTGACAGGAGGTGGGACTCAGGTGGTAATGCAAGCAATGGGGAACAGCTGTAAATGCAGATGAAGCTTCATTGGCTTGCCCACCACTCATCTCCTGCTGTGTGGCCAGATTCTTAACAGTCCAGAGACTTGTACTGCTCTGTGTTCTGAGGGATTGGGGACCCCTGCTATATATATAGTTGTTGCAACATTATTGACTATATTCTCTATGCTGTGCTTTACATCCCCGTGAATATTTTGCAACTACAGTTTATATTTTTAATCTCTACACCTTTATCACACAGCTCCCCAACCTGCCTCTCTCTACTTTGGCAACCATTAGTTTGTTGTCTGTATTGGGTAGCATGGAAAATTAAGTGATGTTAATTCTTTTTATCCATGAACACAGTTTATGTTTTCATTTATTTGTATTTTCTTTAATTTCTTTCTTCAGTGTCTTATAATTTTCCTAGTACAGGTCTTTTACCTTCTTGGTTTAATTTATTTCTAGGCATTTTTTTAATGCAATTGTAAATGAGATTGTTTTTTTAATTTCTCTTTCTGACAGTGTATAAAATCCAAATGATTTCTGAATATTAATTTTGTATCCTGCTATACTTTACTCAATTCATTTATCAGTTCTAATAGTTTTTTGGTGGAATCTTTTGGGTTTTCTATATATGGTATCATGACATCTGCAAATAATGTGTCTGCCTTTGCAATTTCAATGCCTTTTATTTTTCTTTCTTGTCTGATTGCTGTCTAGTATTTCCAATACTATATTGAATAAAAGTGGTGAAAGTGAGCATACATGTCTTGTTCCTGATCTTAAGGAGAACACTTTTAGCTTTTCCTCATTGAGTATGATGTTAGCAATGAGTTTGTCATATATGGCCTTTATTATGTTAAGGTATGTTCCTTCTATTCCCACTTTGCTGAGAGTTTTATCATAAATGGATGCTGGATTTTCTCCAATGTTTTTTCTTCATCTATTGATATAATCATATGATTTTAATATTTTATTTTGTTTATATGTGTATCACAGTATTTGATTTGAGGGTATTGAACCAACCTTATATCCCAGGAATAAATCTGACTTGATCATGGTGTATGATTTTTTTTTATGTATTGCTGAACTCAGTTTGCTAAAGTTTTGTTGAGGATTTTTGCATCTGTGTTCATCAGGGATATTGGCCTATAATTTTTTTTTAATCTCTTTTTTTTTTTTTGATTTTGGAATCAGGGTAATGGTGGCCTTGTAAAAAGAACTTGGGAGCTATTCTTCCTCTTGAATTTTTTGGGAATATTTTGAGAAGGATAGGTATTATTTCTTCTTTGAATGTTTGGTGAAGTACACCTATAAAACCATCTGGCCTTCTGTTTGTTGGGAGCTTTTTGAGTATTTGATTTTGTTAGTGGTAATCAATTGGTTCAGATTTTCTGTTTTTTCTTAATTCAATCTTGGAAGATTGTATGTTTCATGAAATTTATCTATTTCTTCATAGCTGTCCAATTTGTTGGCATATAATTGTTTGTAATATATATAATTTTACAATTCTTTATATTTCTGTAGTGTCATTTGTCACTTCTCTTTCATTCCTGATTTTATTTGGCTCCTCTTTCTTTTGTTTTGTTTTTTAAAGATTTATTTTATTGATTTTTGACAGAGAGAGACAGAGAGAAGGGGGAGGGCCCAGAGCAGTCTCCATTGTTGACATTAGTTTTCCATAGTGTTTCACTCCACAGATGGGCACAGGGCTGTGCAGGGCAGGAACTGGGCCAGGAGCCTCTCACATAGGTCCTGGCAAGAACTGAACTGGGGGCACACCCCAGTTCAGCATGTGGGTCCTCATGGGTCGGGGCTGGGATTCGATCTCGGTCCCCGGGGATTCAAAGCGAGCGCATAACCCGCTGAGCCATCCCAGCTTTCCCTCTTTCTTTTTTTCTTTAAGTGTCTGGTTGAACATTTATTAATTTTGTTTCTCTTTTCAAAGAATCAGCTCTTGGTTTCATTTATTTTTTGCATTGTTTTTCTAGACTCTTTCATTTATTTCTGCTGTGCTCTTTATTATTTTCTTCCTTCCACTCAGTTTGAGCTTTGATTGCTGTTCTTTTTCTCGTTCCTTTAAGAGAAAGGTTAGATTGTTTTTTTGAGATTTTTCTTATTTCTCAAGGTAGGCCTGTATTGCTAGAAATTTCCCTCATAGGACTGCTTTTTCTGTATCTCATAGATTTTTGGTTGTTTTGTTTTCATTTTCATTTGTATCAGGGTATCTTTTGATTTCTTCCTTGACTTTGTTGACCCATTCACTATTTAGTAATGTGTTGTTTAGACTCTATGTGTGTGTGTGTTTTTTAGTTTTCTTCTTTTAATTTATTTCTAGTTTCATACCACTGTGGTCAGAGAAGATGCTTGGTATGATTTCAGTCTTCTTAAATTTACTGAGACTTGTTTTATAGCCTAACATTTGACCTATATTTGAAAATGTTCCATGTGCCCTTGAAAAGAATGTATATTTTGTTGCTTTGGGTTAAAATGCTCTAAAAATATTAATTAAGTTCATTGAGTCTAGTGTGTCATTTAAAGCTGCTGTTTCCTTGTTTATTTTCTCTCTGGAAAATATGTTTATTGGTGTTAAGGGGGTGTTAAAGTTTTCTGCTATAGATTGTATTAATGTTGATCTCTCCCTTTATGGTGGTCAATATTTGCTTCATATATTAGGCACTCCTATGTTGGATGCATAAATGTTTACAAGGATAATATCCTTTTGTTGGATTAATGTCTTTCTCATTATGTAATGTCTCTCTTTATCTTTTATTATATCCTTTGTTTTAGAATCTGTTTTGTCTGGTATAAGTATTACTAACCCAGATTTCTTTTTATTTATATCCTCATTAAATACCATTTTCCATTTTTTTACTTTCAGTCTGTGTGTGTTTCTTTTAATCTGAAGTGGGTCTCTTGTAGAAAGCATATGTATGAGTCTTGTTTTCTTATCCTATGTCTTTGATTGGAGCATTTAATCCATTTACATTTAAAGTGATTATTGATAGATACATAGTTATTGCCATTTTATTATTCAATTTTATGTCTTTCACCTTCCCTTCTTCTGAAAGAAGTTTCTTTAACATTTCTTGAAATACTGGTTTGGTGGTGATGAACTCCTTTAGCTTTTTCTTGTCTAGGAAGATCTTTATCTATCCCTCAGTGTTAAATTATAGCCTTAGAGTAATCTTGGTTGTAAGTCCTTGCTCTTTATCACTTTGAATATTTCATGCTACTCGCTTCTTGCCTTCAAAGTTTCAGTTGAGAAATCAGCTGACAGGGGAAGTCAGGATGGCTCAGTGGGTTAAGCGCTCACTTTGCCTGGGGACCCAGGATCGAATTCTGGCCCCGGCCCATGTGGACCCATGTGCTGAACTGGGGAGTGCCCCCAGTTCAGTTCTCTCTCTGTCTCTGTATCTCTCTCTCTCTGTCAAAAACAATTAAAAAAAAAAAAAAGAAAAGAAATCAGCTGACAGTGTGGGAGCTCTCTTGTGAGTAACTGTCTTTCTCTTGCTGCTTTTAGGATTCTCTCTTTGTCTTTAACATTTGCCATTTTAATTATAATGTGTCTTGGTGTGGGCTTCTTTGGGTTCATCTTGTTTGGGACATTCTGTGCTTTCTGGGCTTATATGTTTATTTTTTTCTCCAGGTGAGGAAAGTTTTCCATCATTCTTTCTTTAATAAGGTTCTCAGTCCCTTGCTTTTTCTCTTCTCCTTCTAGTACCCCTCTTATTTGAATGTTGTTTTGCTTGCTGTTGTCTCAAAGGTATCTTAAATTTTATTTCTTTATTGTTCTAATTGGGTGTTTTCTGCTACCTTGGTTATCAAATCACTGAGTCCATCCTCTGCTTCATCTAGTCAGCTGATGACTACTTCCAGTGCATTCTTTATTGAGTTATTGTATCCTTCACTTCTGACTGATTCTTTTTCATGATTTTTATTTTTTTATGGTTACTGTCTCTTTGTTCAAGTTCTCAATGAATCATCTGTTATTTCCCTAAGTTCATTGAACCTCCTTATAACTATTGTTTTGAAGCCTGTATATGGTAGGTTGCTTGTCTCCATTTTGTTTATCCTTTTCCTGAGGTTTTCTCCTTTCCTTCCATTTGAGACATACTTTTTATTTCCTCATTTTGGCTGCCCCTTTCTGTTTGTTTCTACGTATTAGGTAGTTCTGCTATGTCCTAGTCTTTGCCAAGTGGCTTTATATAGCAATTGCCCTATGGAGTCCACTGACACAGTTTTCCTTATCACCTATACTGGGTGCTCCAGGAGTGGTCCATATGTGGGTTGTATGTGCCCTTCTGTTATATTAATAGTTGAGCCTTGATTGCTATTAGCATGTCATTGGGTGAGATTGACCCTTAGGCTGACCAGCTGGGGGTTTGCCCACATTCAAAGCTTATAGGCTGCTGTGGGGGAAGGCCTACCCTGCAGAGCAGAATTTTCCCTAGTGGGCTCTGGTGCCTGCTGAGATCACCCATTGGGTATGTTGTTTGCTGGGCTAATGGGGTGGTACTTGACTGTGGTCTGAAGCCAACCTCCGGGTATGTTGGTTTTGGAGCCTCTTATAAGGGACTTTAGTGCAGGCCCAAGTCAACTACTGCCTGTCACCAGCCAGTGACTACATGGTAAGAGCTACAAAGAAATCTGCAATTGGTCAATTGGTCACTCCCTGTACTGAACCTGGAGTCATGTGGGAGAGGTGTGCTGTTCCTCGCTCTCATACTGGGCCTGGGATAGCTCTGAATAAGTCCCAGGGCAATTCAAAGCCTGCTAACACTGCTGGCTTCAGTAAGGCTTAGCCACTGATAGAGCCTGGTCTGGTGTGTGTTAGGGGAAGTAGGGTCTCAGGGAGTCACCAGGGTGGGACAAGTGGTATTCATCAGGTTAAAGTAGATCCTGGTGTGGTGCCAGTGCTGAGCCTGGAGCTATTTAGCAAAAGTCTCACAGTACACCTTTGTCAGCTGCCACCAGCCTGGGGCTCATAAAGTTCTGAGAATTGTCCAAGAGAGACTGCAGTGTGGGCGGGGCTGGCTGCTGGCTGAGAATGTGCCTCTGGCATTGTGTATGTTGGGTGGGGTGAGGCACCAGCAAGTCACCTGGGTGGAACAAATGAAGTTCACCAGGTCAATGCAGATTTAGATTTGCCCATGGGCGGGAGGCGGACCTTACATAGAGAAAATGGCAACTGTTCCTCTAGTTCTCACCTGGAAGTTACAGAACTCAGTCTCTCCCTGTACATCTCTGACTCCTCCTGAGTAACTGTCCCTCTGTCAGAGCCCAGGGTGAGTGCTTGCAAACAAGCAAGTCTGTTTGTGAGCCCTTTAAGAGAACATCTGGGTTTCCTGCAGCCTTCCACCCCACCCAGACAGTTAGAATATGCACTGTTTTTCATAGTCAGATGCTGTGGGGGGTTCCTCTTCCCAGCACCAGTACTCCAGGCTGGGGAGCTCAGTGTGGGGCTGGGATCCCTTTGGTGGGGACCTTTGCAGCCAGGATAGTCCTCCCATTACTCAACTGCTACACAGATGTGGAGCCGGCACCTTTCCCTTTTCCACCCTTCCTACCAGTCTCACCATGCATTTTTCTTTATATCCTTAGTTATAGGACTTCTGTTCAGCGAGATTTCAGATGGTTCTTCATTACTTGTAATTTATATAAGTACTCTAAGCCTCAGATTTTAGAATTTAAGGCAGAAAGGAACTCCTGGTTGAGTTCCTAACCCTTTTTCTGTTTAGAAAAAACCAGTGCAGCTTGCTGCTTTGTTCATTTAATTTTACATAGACACGCTCTTTGAGGCTGAAGCAAACCCAAGATAACTCATGAATTACAGTTCTAACATTACCTCCAAAGTTAGCCATTATTAAATACTGGTCATAATATACATTTCTGTTACATTAGGATTAGAGACAAGTTCTGTTTAGAAATAACTACACGAACAGGAGTAAAGTTAGGACTGTAATCCATGAGTTATCTCAGGGTAAATACTGCAGCCGCAAGCATGGCCAGTGAGTTCTCTTAAGGCAAATGGGAAAAGAGTTAAGAACCCCGACTAAATGTTAGATTTTATAACCTAACATTTTTCTATAACAAAACTTCATGAACGTTTCCATATTATTACATATTAATCTAAATATTTAAAGTAGCTGTATTATATTTAGTTGTAAGGATAATTTATTAATTTATTAAATCAACTTTATTTAATCAACTTGATATTTTTGGACATTAAGAATATCCTGGTGGCTAAACTTAAAAAAAAATATTTATGACTATTTCCTTGGGATACAGTCTTAGAAGAAGAATGCATGGTCAAAGATTATTCAGATTGCTTTCCAGAAATATTTTTTCCAATTTATACACCCAGCAATGTAAGGGAGCAGCCTGTTTACCTGAATCCTTATTAATAATGAATATTATCATTAAAATTTTTTCTTTGTGGTACTAAAAATGCTACTATGAGTTTTATTTATACCTCAAATTCTTTAAACATTAAAATATATATTTATTGGTCACTTTTCAAAAGTTCTTTTGTGAATTGACTTCTCCATCACCTATGAGATAAAGTTAAAACTTAGAAGGCAATTCAAGGCTTTTCTACTCACCCCAACTACTTTTCTAATTACTTTGCCTACAAGTCCTAAACATTAAACTTTTTAAACAGGGGGCCAGTTCACTGTCCCTCAGCACGTCCACACATGCGCACTGCCGGCCCAGGACGAGTCGGCTGCTAAGCAGGACAGGCAGCGGAGGCTAAAACACCCAGCGGGCCGGATAAATGTTTTTGGCAGGCCTCATGTGGCCCACGGGCCGTAGTTTGAGGACCCCTGCGTTAACCCTACACATCCATGGGAATTATTTGGTACTAGATTAAATCATATGGATGTGCTCTTTCTATAGGCTAAAAAATGGTTGATTATTGGCAATTTCACATGGCTACCCTCTGTTTCCTCCCCCGGCATCCAAACTACTCTAGTGTTTTCCTTTCTGCTTGTTTGTTAAGCATGTCTGTGTTCAGGATTTTGCCTTTTGCAAGTGTGCTTCTCTAGTTGGGGAACTGGTTCAGTTACCAGATCCAAAGATGTAAAAGGTCTGTTTGAGATATTTTAAAATAGGTGGTGGGATGTTATAATAAAAAAGACAGATAATACAATTATTGGCAATAATGTGAAGAAATTGAAATCCCTACTACAATCCGACACTGCTTGTGAGAATGAAAAATGGTACAACCATTTTGGAAAACCATCTAGCAGTTTTTCAAATAGTTAAATGTGAGATGCCATGTGACTCAGCAATTTTGCTCCTAAGCGAATACCCAAGAGAAGTAAAAACATGCATACACAAGAGCTTGTACACAAATATTCATTGCAGCATTATTCATACTAGCCAAATATTAGAAACAAACTAAATATTCATTAGCCAATGGATGGATAAATAAAATATGATGTGTTCACAAAAGGGAATGTTATTCATGAATTAAAAGGAATGTTTTTAAGATTCATCCATGTTGCAAGTACATGCTACAACATGGATGAATCTTGAAAATATGCTAAGTGAAAAATGAGTCACAGAAAAAACAAAAAAACCCCACAATTTATTGTATGACTCTATTTATATGAAATGTCCAGATAGGCAAATCTATACAGATGGAAAATAGATTAGTGGTTGCCTAGTGATGGCTAGGTAGAGTACAGTTTCTTTTTGAGGTAATAAAAATATTCTAAAATTGATTGTCATGATGAATGTACAAGTCTGTGAATATTCTAAAATCGATTGAATTATATTATATACTTTAAATGGGTATATTGTACAGTATATGAAGTATGTGTGTGTTTCATTTAATTTTGTCTCCTAGTACTTCTCTGGCTGGATATTCTCATGCCTAATTTCAGACGTCCTTTGCCCTTAATTCTGCATAAAGTCTAGCCAATATAACTAATGTAGCAAGGTAGAAATTTAACTCACACTACAACTCAGATACAAAGAGAAAATGTAAGTTCTTTATTTAGTCTGTAACCAGTCTGGCTTTCCTTCTGAAGTGCCAGCTCATGGATAGTGAGAAAATGAATGGCATGTTTAGTCCCCAGTGTCTGGGAGGCCACTGTGGTGGAAGGAATGGCTGGGATTGATTTACCTGCAGCTTACGGTACACACATTGTTGTTGCTGAAATTATGAATAGATTCACTCAAATGACCATTGGGTAAGACAATGTGTGCTCCATATGCACGATTCTGAATTCTTGTCTTGATTCTGTGCCTTGCTTTGGCCTCTGTTATCTCTATGATTTAAGACTTGCTTTGATCTCCTTTATGTGTGCTGCATAATTCACAACAGCTCTCCTGACTTCTGACTACTGGCTCTATCTTGAACACTGGCTCCCAGGAATGCTTAAGTCTCTGGGTTTGCTATATTCCTGTAGCTTATCACAAAGGTTCATTGTTGGCCTCCTAAGCATGGATTCTCATCCTATCTCTATGATCAGTAGCTGGTTAGGCTGATAAAATGATTGTTTTGTGATTTCCTAAAGCATTAGAGCTTAATAGAATACATACACGCGTTCCTTCCCCCCCAACCCGAAACTATATTTAAAAGCATTCCACACTGTTTTAAATAAATTTTGCCATGTTTTTGTAATTTTGTATATTGTTGATGGTATGAGTATTTATTTTACTTTTAAAGCTGTATTTTTTGTTTGTTTGTTTGGAAGGAGGACTGCGGGACTATTGTTGTTTTCAATGGAGGAGGTACAAAATACTATTACAATGATTGGTCCAGGAGGAAGACAAACTCTGATGTATATTTGTTTTATCTTGGTCAAACCAAGATAGTGATGTGATAGTTCAGAAAGGAATTTGGAATACTTACTGGTTGTTTTGATTGATTTGCATTCTGAAGGACTGTAATTTCCAAAAACAACCAAAAACATTTCAAAATTGCTATTCATTGCGGATTGAATATGACCTTAGCATAATATAGTGCCCTACAGTCTGAATGCCAATGCTTGGGAGGTCATTTTTATTACCTATAATACATTATTTTGGAAAAACAAAAACATTAAGATTTTAACGTTATATGAATACATATTGAGTTTAAAAAGAGACAAACTTGATTAAAATATTTGAGTACTAAATAAAAAAGATTTGAGAATGTATTTTGTAAGATTTTATATTCAATAGAAGTTATCTATGTGTCCATTGTACACATACATATAAATTAAATATTTAGGGGGAATATATATGTAAATAAAATGTGTTTGTGTATATATATATATATATATATATGTGTGTGTGTGTGTGTGTGTGTGTGTGTGTGTGTGTATATATATATTTATATATATATATATTCTAAGGTATGTTGTTCCAAAATTGTCCCACAATTCAGCTGGATATAATTTTCATATTATCACATTAATCAAAATTATGCCTATTAATTCACAAGGAAATGAACGGTTGAACACAATTAGAAACAAGTGTACTCTTTTTGGTATTTATTTACTTATTCTGTTATTAAAAAGTATTAAAAGATATGAATAATGCCTGATCCATTTGTAACAACTCTAAAGCATCTATAAAAGAAATGTTAATAAAACATGAGGTGAAATTAAAAAGATTGCTAGACCTGAATAAAGACAATGACAGACAAAGAACAGTCAAGAAAGAGAAGGAAGACTGGAAATGAGAAGAGTGAAACATTAAACGATTGATCTAATTGAAGTCTTGGGTAGATCCCTGACAATGAGCATGGAAAAGTATAATACAGGAAAAACGTGTTTGTACAATTTCTGCATTAAATTGCAATGAATTTATTGGTTATTCTCATATCACTCATACCTCTCATTCCATTAGTATTGGTTGGGATACAGGTTAGACTACTGTATCAAAAGGGCTCAACATATCATATAATGACTTAAATAAGTAAAACCCAGTATCTATAAGGTGTCTGGAATCAAGGCTCCTTCTCTCTTTTGGCTTTGCCATTCTTAAGGATGTTGCCTTCATCATTTGCAGTGCTGAAGATGGCTCACCATCATACTGAATCACCATTCCAGCCAGTGGGAAAAGGAAAAGGGGAAGTAAAGGGCCTTTATGATGCCTAACGTAGTTATTAGAAAGGAAAATAAAGAAGAAACCTGTCCATGTGTCCAATTTGATTTAAGAGTAGTTAGATTTGGGAATTTAAACTACTCCTTGGCAATGCTGTCTTTTAGGAAAATGTGCTCAATCTCTGAGATGCCCCTACTCATCCTGTTTTCTCCTGAAGAAAACACCCTGGTGCAAATGGAGGAGGCATGTGGTTTATGTGTCTGTGTTGATATGAGTTGGGGAGATTTGAGAAGGAGGCAATCATAGGGATGATCTCTTTCCAGGGCATGGCATAAAAATTAAGGACAAGGAACTCCTCTGCCCTTGAATTATTAATACTTTCATTTATTCAACACAGTGGTACTCACTGGACCAGCCACAACATCATCACCTGGGAACCTGTGAGAAATGCAGAATCTTGAGTCCTACCCTAGACTTACTAAATCAGAAACTTGGGGGTGGAGCCAACCAAGTGTGTTTTAACAAGCATGCCAGGTGATGTGAGGTACATTAAAGTTTGAGACCCACAGATTTAATGCTATACACTGAAAGGGGAAATCAGAATATACTTGTATAACTGATTGACTCTACTTTTCTCTTGGTCTCTCTCTCTCTCATTTCCATAATTTCCTGGGACTAAAAAAAGTAAATGATTCTTTTACTTCATCTAATGTAATAGTTGTATCCTACTTCCATAAATCATCAACTTTAGTATCAACATCCCATAACAAACAAGAAAAACCTATGTGAATGGTTCATTTGGGTCTGCTTGGGGAAACGGGAGGGAATTTGGAAAATAGCCTGGATTCCTATATGATCCCATTGTGAATGCCAGATGCTGAGTACGACTTTTGTCTTTGTACTCCTTCTTTAAGATATATTGATTTACAACCCACGCCCCTAAAATGACCATGCCATGGGTCCTGTTCTCAGAGATCAGTAAGAGAACACATTATTTTTTGAAGTGTTCCTTGGTTGTATTACCCAGTTATACATATTTGATCTTGCCAGGAGTTTACACTTAAAATTTCATGAGAATGATGAAGAGGACTGGCTGCTTGCTTCTACATCCTCCGCAGAGAGAAATAGCATTGTGCAACAGAAACAGAAGTAGTCAAGCATGGAGGATGTCTAATTCTAGCTGTTTCTGTCTCAGTATCCTCAGTGAAGTGAAACCCCCGATTGTAAAAAACAGGTAATGTTCTGAGTGCAACATTACATTAAATACTACATCCTCCACAGAAAGAAATAGTACCGAGCAATGGAAACAGAAATAGTCAAGCATGGAGAATGTCTAATTCTAGCTCTGTTTCTGTCTCAGCACCCTCAGTGAAGTGCAACCCCCGATTGTAAAAAAGAGATGTTTTGAGTGCAACATTACATTAAAAGGCACTTATTTTTACTCCTTCCTCTGTCTTGGAAATACTAATTTGTCTTCATTCTCAATGTAAGTTAGAATTTATCTTCCTGAATAGAAAAGATTTCAATTTTCATTCATTTAGCAATAGTTTCCTTGGGAGAGAGTTTTTTAGTACACATAAAAAAATGCATGGGATGTTAAACTTTTATAATTACTTAAAATAAATAACCCTAAATATGCCACATTAATATGATTATAAATCAGATGTTGTCATTTTTGTCAATGAGGCTTTTATATGGACAGAGACATGATTCTTGCTGCCACCTAATTAATTTTTCATATCCAGCTTTTAAAATAATAATTGTATTTATTTATTTGTTTATTTATATATTTTTTAAAGATTGATTTTTATTGTTTTTCACAGAGAGAGAGAAAGAGAGAGAGATACAGAGACAGAGAGAAGGGGGCAGGCCCAGAACAGTCTCCATAGTTGCACATCATCGGTTTTTCCACATAGTTTCATTCCACAGGTGGGCTTGGGGCTGCACAGGGCAGGAACTGGGCCAGGGTCTCATCCCCATGAGAACTGAACTGGGGGCACTCCCCAGCTCAGTATATGGGTCCACACGGGCCGGGGCCAGGATTCGATCCTCGTTCCCTGAGGCTGTAAAGTGAGCACTTAACCCATTGAGCCATCTCTGCTTCCCCTAAATAATCATTTTAAATATGTAAATTGTATCACTCCCTTCTTTTGGACTTTTTGTTGAATTTAGAGTAAACTTCAATCTCCTTAACGTGTTCTCCAAGGCTCTGCAGGTCTGTTCTTGCATTCTTCCCCAGCGTCATCTCAAGGCTTTCCCCCTTTGCTCATACTGGCTTTCTTTACATTTCCTGAAGGACCCAAATTCATTCCTATCCCAGAGTTTGGGACAGTCCTTTTACCAGGAATGTCCTTTCTTTAACCTTTCACAAGGTTAATTTTCACTTATTCTTAATTTCTCAGTGAAATTTCTCTTCCTTGAAAAAGGCTACTGTTGATTTCAGAATTCTCTCTTACTGACCTTCATATATTGATTGTCATAGTTTGTATTATGTATTAATTTTGTGTATATTATTTATTGTCTAAGTTAGATTATAAACCTGTGACATTAGAGAGTATATCCATTTCCTTTACCTCCCTATAACCAGTGCCTAGCGTAATGCTTGATACATAATAAGTATTCAATAAATACATGATGATTGAATTATAAAATATTTTATCATACAGCAGGCTGTTAGTTTTTTTTTTTATTACAGTGCAGCTCTCTGATGGGATATTAACATATACCTTGTGATAGCAGTTGGGGTGTTCATTCCTTTATTTTTTCTCTTTGGTGTATTCAGAAAGACCAAAATTTGCTGTGTGAGATTACTTCAGGGGAAACCAGGATGGCTCAGCAGGTTAAGCACTCGTTTTGCAGTTTTGGGGTCTGAGGATTGAGTCTCAGCCCAGCCCATGTGGACCCATATGCTGAACTGGAGTGTGACCCTCGTTTGGTTCTCGCTGGGGTGAGCTTCCCATGTGGGAGGCCCTTGGTCTGGTTCCCACCCTGTGTGGCCTCTGCCCATCGGTGTGGAATGAAACTATGTCAAAGGCTGATGATGTGCAACTATGGAGACTGATCTGGGCTCTCCCCCTTCTCTCTGTTTATCTGTCTCTGTCTCTCTCTCTCTGTCAAAACAATAAAATAAATATTAAAAAAAAATTACCATATTTTTCGCTCCATAAGACGCACCTGACCTGCCTGGACCCGCTCTCCTTCCATGCAGTCCCTGCTTTCTGATCTGGCTGCAGGCTTCCCCACGGCATCATTAAGGTCCCCAACATGCACTCTTCTTTGCAGTATTCACTCCATAAGATGCGCACACTTTTCCCTCCACGTTTTTTTGGGGGAAAAATGTGTCTTATGGAGCCAAAAATACGGTACTTCATTTGAGAAATATTTATAGTACAATCATGGTGAAATACAGTTCTCCTCTACATATACCTAAATTTTTTTGAGTTCTGTCACTGAAGCATAATTGCTAGCGCACTATGTTCATGTAATAAAACTTTTGTTATTGTCTTACTTTTTCATAAATATGAAATATTACATAACCCATCCCATTTTTGTCACCTTAATATCTTGTTTTTTCTCAAGAAAATATAGTCAGCCTACTTCTTTCTTAAAGATTTATTTTTATTGTTTTTGACACAGAGAGAGAGAGAGAGAGAGAGATACAGAGACAGAGACAGAGAGAAGGGGGAGGGCCCCGAACAGTCTCCATAGCCACTCATCATTGGTTTTTCCACATAGTTTTATTCCACAGATGGGCACGGGGCTGCACAGGTCAGAAACTGGGCAGGGGTCCCATCCCGATGAGAACCGAAACGGGGGCACTCCCCAGTTCAGCATATGGGTCCGCACGGGCTGGGGCCAGGATTCAATCCTCGGTCCCTGGGGCTGCAAAGTGAGAGTTTAACCCACTGAGCCATTCTGGCTTCCCCAGCCTACTTCTTTCTAATGTTTCTTTCATGATCTGAATGTTTGCATGAGGAGAAACTTACTGTAAAGTTGGGCTCAGCATAAGGAGTTGCCTTAAGTAGCTGGGAAAAGGGCAGCTTCCAATAACAGTTTGGAATGAGATTTGTCTGCATACAGTGGTAGCTTTCAATGTAGAGATGTATGTGTTTGCGTGTGTGTGTGGACTAGGGTTGGGAAATTGGAGGAAGAAGGAGATTCTGCTTGGAGGAGGGGAATAACCTTGGAATCAGTCCCTTGTACACTGTAGTGTTCCCTGCTGCTTAGTCACAGTTGCAGCTGCACAATCCCTAACTACTGTTGGAATGCTGGCTCTGAAAGACCTCATCAATGGCATGGAGGTGGCCACCCACAAATGCAGATGTATTTCTTAAAGGGCCCAACGTGAATAGGGCATCATAAGAACAGTTGTTCATTGCAGCGCCGTCTCCTAGAGCACAGTTCAAATCAAATTCAGTTTTGTTTTAAAGTTTCTCCTAGACCTAGAGAGACATATTAGGTTTGGAAAGGCCTAAGTGGCTAAAAATTTTCCATCCAGAGCAGGAATTTCTGTACAACACTCTGACAGGTGTTCCTCTTGTCTTTGTTTGAATACTCACCTCCTTAAAAGCCAGCCCACTTCATATTTGAACATTTTTACTACCTTACACTGTAATGAAATCTACCTCTCTGGACTTTTATCTCATTTGTCTTTGTTCTGCCCTCTGGAGCTATGCAGAATATGTGTAATCCTTCAACATGATAGTTCTTTAGCCCTTTGAAGACAGCTGTCAGATCCTCTCTCCTAAATTTTCTCTTTCTCAGGTAAAATAGCCTCAGATCTTTCAATTGTACCTTTTATAAATAGTATATTAATCTAGAAAATACATCAGCAACATTCCTAGGCAGACCCGGTTCTGTTAATGTGTTTATTTAATTATTTTTTTTTGGTATTTTTTCCCACTAACAAGTAGAATAAATATAAATCCTGCAAAGGAGAGGGACATGGTTCAATGAGTTTATACTGACCAAGGCAGGGACATTAGCTAAGGTTCTCTAAGGAGGTCAAGGTTAAACTAAGCTGATGGATGGGCAACAGTTAATTAACAAGGTGAAGAGGAGAAGAAGTTCTTTGAAGTCAGAAGGAGCAGTATGTACAAAGACCCTGTGGTGGGAGGAGCATTTGTTATCTTCTTGATCTTTAATTTCTGTATATATATGCAAAGATGGATTATAAAACTTCTCCCTTGTTAAAAAATATATTCTGAAGATTTATGAGATGGATATAAATGTGATTTAAAGTGACAAAGTTCTATGCTATTATTCAAAATAGAATGGTTCATTAACCCAGTCAGGCCTGTCCCTCACTTCTACCAGCAGGTGTTCCCACTCCTGTCTTTTTGCTTCTGCTTCTCTTCCTTTCCTAGACAGGTTTTGCCTCTTCTCCCTGTTCATCCAGTTTTTGCAAACTTTACTGCCCATTTACAGGTCTCATTCCTCTGGGAAGCTTTCCTCCGCACTCAGGTGCAGGTCCATTTCTGTAGTGTATGGTTAAAGACAGGGCTTTGTAGTCCTGGGTTAAGTCTAGGTTTGATTACTGACTTCCCAGTGGCCTTAGGCAAGTTGCTTAATTTCTTTGACGTTGAATTATTTTATCTGTACAATAGGGGTAAAATAACAGTAGCTACTTTATTAAAGTGGTTGTGAGGATTAAGTGAGATATATATATACACATACATACATACATGAAACAGAGCCCTTCCTAATGGTTCTTTCTTTCTTCTTGGTCCTGTACCTCCTTGGTGGCCCATAATTCTTTGAAAGGCTGACTCTAAGGATAGCAGAATAGGGAGGAAGCCATTTGCTCTGCTCCTGGGTACTTGAAGTTTCTGGTAGCCTGGCTATTGCTACTGTGTATCTGGTAGAAGTGCCCTCACAGTAAGTCTGCATGCACACTGGACCTCCAAGCCATTCACTAGCGGACCCAGTGACCTTAGACTGCCCAGGCTGACTCAAGGTCAGTGTCACCAGGCATGACCAAACCAGCCCAGTGAAACTGTAGAAGGCATGTTTATGTTTTAAATGTCAAGTAAAGTCATTTTTCAGAATGTCCTATCCAAGCCTTTTTTTTTTTTTTTTAAGATTTATTTATTGTTTTTGACAGAGAGAGAGATCCAGTCAGAGACAGAGAGAAGGGGGAGGGCCCAGAACAGTCGCCATAGTTGCACATCATTGGTTTTTCCACATAGTTTCATTCCACAGGTGGGTGCGGGGCTGCACAGGGCAGGAACTGGTCCGGGGTCTTGCCCTGGTGAGAACTGAACTGGGGGCACTCCCCAGTTCAGCATATGGGTCCACACGGGCCGGGGCCTGGATTCGATCCTTGGTCCCCGGGGCTGCAAAGTGAGCACTTAACCCACTGAGCTATCCCGGCTTTCCCTACCTTTTCTGAATTAATAATTCTTTTGCAGAATCCTATTTCATAAATATATCTTGACAATTTTTATAACAGAAAAACAAATTATTTATTTCCTAAATAAAGAGGTTTTTAAAGTACTTGCATTCAAATGAGGTAACTAGGTGAAATTCTAGTATTATCTTTTAAAAGATTGCAACCTATGTGTCAAGATTGTAGGCAAGGTTGTAGTGACAGTATATTGATTTACATCTCAAAAAAGGGATGGAAATGTGCTAAATTGATTAAGTTTATTGACTTAAGATTCTTTTTGTTTACAGACAGCAGACAATTGTGGTTCAATATTACAAACAATTTTCTTCTTTATAGAATTAAAAGAATCTTCAAAATAGAAACTAAATCAATGTTGTGCTTGCAATTTAAAATACAACCCCTTACCAGCACCACTCTGCATTTACTTCATACTTCACATGCTTTTCATGCTCTGCTAGGTCAGGACCATAAAAGATATATTAATACATGTCTAGTTCTGCAATCAATACAGCCAATTTAAACTATTCTTTAACAGGTGAAGTAAAAGATTAGTATTTAGGTCTGGGATTAACAACTGCAAATAGGCCATTCTGTGATAGCCTCAGGGACACAGCACAATTTAGGTTTTAAGGGTCAAAGAAAATCTATTTTGAGACAAAATACTTCATTATGGACAGGCATGTATCCCACTAATGATGATATCTTTATTTTTAGTTCCTGAACCACCATCTCTTTTTTTGTGATCTAACACCTTTTTCCCCCAGCAACCAACCTCAATTTTTATCAACTGATTTTTTTTGCCCTTCCCTTTGTTTTTGAAATGGAGCTGCCAGTCACTTTTACCTTGATTACTGTTTCGACAGATAATAAAACCAAAAAAAATTTGCTTATTTTTCTGTTGCAATAATTTTGACTATAATTTGACTATTCAAATAATGTACAAAATCTCATTGAAGCCTTAATTCAGAAGCTGAAAATGTGCATACAAAAACACCACAATGCTGTAGAATTCAAAATTGGCCATTTGGCTTTCTTATAAAATTGGTTAATATGAAAATGTATATTTTGTTCTATTTGTTGGCTTTTACCCGTTCTCTTGAATTTACTATTATTTTCTTTTTTAAATTTCCTTTGTTCTTATTTGTAGTTTCTCCTACTCTCACATTGATTTTCTTTCTGCAGATCCCTTGAATGATAGATACTGACATCATTGTCCACAGTTTTAACACCTTTATTAAATCTAATATCTTTCATAAAAGCCAGGCACACTTCAGGGAACCAGAAACTTACCAAATGTTAGCTAACCTCATTTTATGGCTAAATCCCTCTCTTCCCGTTGCTCAAACATTTTATTTTATCAACTGCTCTTATATTCTGATCAAGCATCATTGTAGCTTTCACTGGCATTTCTTGATGATTAATGATGTTCAATACTTTTTATATGCTATTGGTCATTCATAGACCTTTCTTTGTGAAACATCTGTTTAAATCTTTGCTTGCTTTTTTATTAGGTGGTTTATGCTTTTGTTATTGAATTGTAGTTCTTTAGGTATCCTGGACACCAATCCTTTTTCAGATATATGAGTATGTTTGTGAACATATTTTTTCTTTGATTTAATTAATCTTGGCCTCCAGTCTGTAGCTCAATTGATTGAATCTGTGTCAAGCATTGTCTACATAGATTATCCAAAGACCTTTATAAGTTGGTAAAAAAAAAGGAATACTGGCTAACTAGTACCTTTTTTTAATGGTGTATGAAGGCAATCATGGACTTCTAGAAAACTTGAATGTTAGGGATTGTTTTTCTTATTTGCCCTCTATTATCAGTAATTACCTTCAGGATGGAAATTAGCACTGTCTTAGTTTACTTAAAAAAATAATTTCATCTAGTGGGTATTTCTATTTATAAAGTAACACAAAGTGGAACAAATTCAAGAGGAATTTTAAAAAAAAGAAAAAGAAAAAACTAAACAAAGTTTTAATGTTACATTATTCATAGTTATCCAGGAGAAAAAGTAGCTAGTGCTGTCTGGGATTGATGGGAATTATAAAGACGATGATATTGCAAATGTGTGAAGCCATACTTTTTTTCTAAAGTACTTTCACATTTTTAAATCTTTAAACTCAGAAAATAAGCTTTAGAGTTATCTTCATCTCTGAGAGAATTAATATTGAACTAATGTAAATATTATGGCAAGTTACCATATTCAGGATTTGTTCTTAAAACCAAGTGTAAGTAAAAATCTAGGAGAATTAAAGTACTTTTTACATATATCAATGTTACATTGTTTATAATACAAATGATTAATAACACTTCAAGCATCTATCAATAGGGAACCAGTTCAAATAAATTATTTTAGCCATAGTGTGGAATACTTCCCCTTCTCTGCCTCTGCCTACTGGTTATATCACTTACGTTGTTTTATTTTTTTCTTCATGACTTCATAAACATAGGGTTTTATAGATGGAAAAAACTTTGGGGTCATCTGGTTTTATTCCTTCATTTACAGAGGAAAAAAAACTCTCAGAGAGATTAAATAATATGCCTAAAATAACAGAACTTGCAATTTGAGAGTTAGGACTAGATGCAGGTTGTCTGATTAAATAAACTTTTATTTTTATGCTTTTCCCTCTGTTGTCAAATCCTGTGGTTTTGTGCTTTAAAATGACACTTGCATTTATCACTTCCTTTTTACAGTTTGCCAATGTGGCCTCTAATTTTAGCAAACTGAATATCACTCAGACTAATCTTTCTCCCTCAGGTCTGTCTTGTGCTCTTTGTCTCACTGATTTTCCTAATGTAGACCTTTCATCAGGCATCCTTGTAGTCCAGAAACTTCAGTGGTTGCCATTAAATCAGGTCCTAAATTCTCAAGGATGTCACTACTCTAACTACATCCTACTTCTTCATCCTTATTTTCCACACTCCCCAACCTTCACCTGCTCAGCAGGATGGTCTCACTGTCCCCTAGCTGCATGCATATTCCTATTGTGGTTCCTGAGTTGGTTTCTTATTCTAGTATCTCACTGTGTAGCCACTTTCATACATCTCATAGTTCAAAATCTAGCTCAAGCTTCACATTCCCCAGGAAACATTTTTCTGAGTTTTCTCAACTGCAGTAATTTCTTACCCCTGACTATCCACTGTAACACCCCACTCAGCAATGGATACTAGCCTCTATAACAGATAAACCCCCAAATCTCAGTGGCTTAACGTTATAGAAATACGAGGTCTAACAATTAAGTCCATGAACTCATCCTAGAAAAAGTGCTACATACCTCATTGCTCAATATCATGATGGTCACCTTTGAAATACTTCCCTTGGGAAGCTAGGCACTGATACCAGCGCCTAGTCCATCCTTCAAAGCAATTGTGAAACTCTTTTTCTGGGATGGTCATCAGAACCTTGATGTCTTGAATGTCATCAAAATATCTTTTTTTCAATATTTTCTTTATCTTTGGGCACAGAAAGAAGTCTTTGGGGGCCAGATCAGGTGAGTAGGGAGGGTGTTCCAATACAGTTATTTGTTTATTGGCCAAACACGCCCTCACAGACAGTGCTGTGTGAGCTGGTACATTGTCGTGATGCAAGAGCCATGAGTTGTTGGCAAAAAGTTCAGACTGTTGTCATCTAACTCTTTCATGCAGCCCTTTCAACACTTCCAGATTGTCAACTCAGCTGACTGTCCAGTTAGTACAAATTCATAATGAACAATCCCTCTGATATCAAAAAGGTGAGCAACATCATTTGGACTCTTGATTTGGATTGATGGGACTGTTTTGGTCATGGAGAATTGTCTGACTTTATTGTGCACTTGAGTGCTTTGTTTCTGGGTCCAATTGGTGTATCCATGTTTCATCACCAGTGATAACAGAGCCTAAAACATAGTCTTGCCTCTCCAAAAAGCCTTGACAAACTTCAACTCTCCTTTGCTTTTGTTCATCAGTGAGCTCCTTCAGGACTGTTATGGTACACACTTTTCATATGACAAGATCTTCAGTGAAGATTTTCCTAACTGTTTTACTACTGATGTTTACTTGGTCTGCTATGCTTCTTATAGCCAGCCAACAATTCTGATGCACAATACAAAGAATTTTTGCAATGTTTTTATTAGTTCTTCTTGTTACTGGTTGTCCTGACCTCTCTTCATCATTGATGCTTTCTCTCCCCTCAGAAAAAATGTTTAATTTATTTGTCCACTGCCATTTTCTTCATGGAATTATCCCCATCAACTTGGACTATCGTGTTCCTGATTTCACTTCCACTCTTGCCAAGTTGAATGAGAAATTGAATGTTTGTTCAATTGCTCTAATTCAAGCTTTTAAATTCTCATCAGGGCACATAAAAACATGCCACAACAATAATGAACACCACTCAGCAAGACACCGCCACACATCAACATGAACACTGCTGTGAGACACTGATATACCAAGGTTATGAAGACTTACTGAGTTATGTATACAGTGCTGACAATGGAAGTGCACCATGGCAAGTTTGTGAACTTGTCATACTTCATACACATGTTTTTAATTGATATTATTATACAGGTATTGATGTGCTGTTGATGATGGTGGTGGTGGCACTGTGCTTTTTGCAGCCATTTAGTGACCCTGGGTATAGAAGCTCTGCCATCTTTAACACAGAGCTTCCAGAGTTGCCCAGGTGTCAGCATCCAGCTGTAAGTTGGAGATAGAGCAGAGAAGGCATATGCACTTCCTGGCCACCTCAGTTCAGTAGGGACATGTCACAACACTTTTGCTGCTGAGTCATGGGGCTCCACTTCACTTTATGTTGGGAAATGTACCCCCTCCCTGAGCATGCACCCCTGGAACTAGGTTCTCTCTGGAAGGGAAGCATACATCTCTAAGGGGTAGCTAGTGAGTTTTGCTATAATGAAATTCTATACTGATTTATAATTGCTTGGTCTAGTTGTATCCCTAGCTACTTTTATTCTGTAGCTGAAATTCCGTAAGTATATACAGCAAAATGAGAATCTTGCACTTAGAGTGTGCTTAGTGAATGTTAAATAACAGAATAATTTACATAGCCTTTTAAAGAAGTTATTAATTTCTAAATTAAACAAGAAAAAAATTTCTAGAGCTTCTGTCTCTCTTTTAAGAGCACATTCACAATGTATTTTTATTTCACACACACAAAGTAAAACTTAGCTGAATTACCTTCAATTATAGAATAATAATATTCTTAATAAATCTTTTATTTTATTGTTTTTGACAGAAAGCGAGACAGAGAGAATGGGGAGGGCCCAGAGCAGTCACCATAGTTGTACATCATCAGTTTTCAACATAGTTTTGTTGCACATAGGTGGGCGGGGGCTGCGCAGGGCAGAAACTGGGCAGGGGCCTCCTGCATGGGAGGCACGCCTGAGCAAGCTAGGAGCTGAACTGGGTACCTCACACATGGGAAGCTCGCCCTGGCAGGTCGAACTGGGGGCCACACCCCAGTTCAGCACATGGGTCTGCATGGGCCGGGGCCAGGATTCAATCCCCAGATCCTGGGGCTGGAAAGTGAGCCCTTAACCAGCTGAGCCATCTCAGCATTCCTGAATAATAATATTCTTTTTAACTTTAGAAATTATTTTTAATTGGTGCATCTTGATTCCTTTTTTTTCTCTTAAATCTTTTCATTTCCGAAGAATTGACACAGACATACACAAACTATAATGAAATCTCATGTGCACATCTCTGGGCTTCAGGAGTGACTGACTCATGACAAGTCCGGCTTCATCTATATGCCCCGCTCCTCTCACGCATTAGTATTTTGAAACTAAACATAAATATCACATTATTTCACACGCAAACATTTTCATTTGTAATGCTAACTAATAAGGCCTAAAAAACCCATAATACTATATTTCATTTAAGTAATAACAACAATCCTTCATTATCACTAAATAATCCAGTTAGTATTCAGAATTCCCTTACATTTTAAAAGTGACTGGTTTGTTCAAATCAAGATCTAAACAAAGTTTAAGCAATACATTTTAGACATATGTCTTAAATATTTAAAAAATAATAATTCTTCCCCCTTTTATCTTGGAATTTATTTGTTGAAAAAACAAATCATTTGTCTTATAATAATATTCACATTCTAGATTTGGCTGGAAAATTGTTCAATTAACAGTTTAGCACACCTCTGTCTCCAGCATTTCCTAAAGACTGGAATTAGGATTAGAATCTTGATCAGATTCAGGTTTGATTTTTCATCATAGATGAGATTGTATACCTATATCAAAAAACACATATATCTGGTTAGCTCTCTCTTTTTTTAAAAAAAATCAACTTTTATTGCTTTTGACAGAGACAGAGAGGTAGGGGAGGGCCCAGAGCAGTCTCCATAGTTGCACATCATTAGGTTTTGACATGGTTTCATTCCACATAGATGGGCAGGGGCTGCACAGGGTGGGAACTGGGCTGGGGGCCTCCCTCATGGGAAGCACACCCAGTTCAGCATATGGGTTTGCGTGGGCTGGGGCTGAGACTTGATTCTCGGTCCCTGGGGCTACAAAGTGAGTGCTTCTCCCTCTGAGCCATCCTGGCTTCCCCTATCTCTATTTTTAATGTTAACATTTGTCAGTGGGTTGAAGATGTTACCCTAATGCATCCATTATAAAGTTTTCCCTGAGCTTTTCACCTGTGGTCTTGCCTGCCACCTAGATCCATCATTTTATTACATACATCTTATATCTTTTTACAATAAGGTTTTTCAAAGTTTTGAAATATTTTATTACTCTTTTTTTATCTCATAATATTCAATATATTTAAGACATTAAAAAAATTTCCCTAATCATAATAATGATAATTAACATGTTTATTTGATACTTAACATTTTACCAAGTATTTTCACACACACTATTTCTCAAATATTGCCTGATCCACTCAAGGTACCTTAGAGGTAAAGTTGGTTCTGTGACTTGGGCAAAGGTCCTCACCTTAGAGATTAGAAAAGTCATAGCCATCTTTAAGACTGTTATGAAAATTAAACAAGTACATGCAAAATGCCTAGAACAGTGCTTACCATATTATAGTGAGAAATAAACATTTGTTACTATTATTAATATTGTTATGGTTATTTATCATCAAAATCTCTTTCAATATTAATCTATTGTGTTGTAGTTTTATTTTAACTAGTTTCTTTGATTTTATTTAGTTTTTATGAAGATTAATTTAATTTCTATTTTTAAATATAATTTTATAACCTCTGACCTCCAGGCATTTATTTATTTATTTATTTATAATTGTTAATATTGGGGCTACATTGGTTGGTAAAAATTACATAGGTTCCAGGCACAATCCTTTTTTTTTATTGTTAAATTTCTTGGGGTGACATTGGTTGGTAACAATTACATAGTTTCCAAGTGTACAATTCCACATTACATTGTCTATGCATTGCATTATGTGCTCACCATTCACAATCAGCTCTCTTTCCATCACCATATATTTTATGCCCCCTCCATACTTCCCCATCCTCCTACTCTCCCACACACCTCTCCCTTACCCTTAGGAGCCACTAAAGTATTGACTGAGTCCATGACTTTTTGTTTCTTTGTTACTTTCAGTTTTATAATCCACCTAAAAGTGAGTTTATATGTTTCTTGATTCTTTCAGTCTGACTTATTTCGCTTAATACAATCAATGGTTTCAAGGTCCATCCATATTGTCACAAATGATTATATTAAATCTTATCGTCTAGGCATAATCTTGATTAGCTTACATGCGATATGAATTTAGCTTTTACTGCCACTTGTTAAATATTATTTAAGTATACTGTTTTATTTATAGAAGACCCACTAAGAATCATTTTCTCTCAAAAAAATTAAAATTTAACTTACATTGTTTAGGCTATATATACTGTATTTTTCTTTGTGAGAAGAAAAGCAATATCCTTCCACATATTTTATATAAGCTTTTAATGTGTCTTAGAATAAACTTTAGTGGAATACTGGAGCACTAGAGTTGGATCTTGGGAGGCAGTCTTAGCACTTCATTTACAGGTGAAGGAACTGAGGACTAATAAGGTTAAATGATTCATCCAATTTGTCCAACTTCACAAGACTAAGCAAGGACAGAATTGTAACAGGGTGAAGAACGAAGGGGCCATAGAAGGAGGAGGCTGCCCTCCTCCATAAATCAAGGCACCTGATGAATCTCTGTCTCAGGATGAATGTTCTAGGGGCGGAGAGGTATAGGTTTCAATGGTGATAATTGACCACAATTGACAAAGAGCTGCAAACTAGTATAGGTGGAGGTAATTGCTGGTAATGGGCCATAATTGGCAGGGGTAGAAGGACCCTCCTACTGCCTTCCAGGCAGGGATATAAAACAGAAGGAGGGCAGAAGCAAGGGAGAAAGCAACAGACAGACAATTGGGTCATGACAGCTGGCTTGACCTGCAAGACATAGCAGCAAAGAGCAGAGCTTGGCACGTGGAGGTTTCATTTGCAAGGGGTAGCATTTGGGATGTAGAAGTTTCATTTGCAAGAAGTAGCACTTGGAATGTGCAAGTTTGGTTTGCAGGGAGCAGCCAACTCAGCTCACTAGGCACAGCAGTGGCTCTGGTGTCAGCCTCGGTAGTGTGGCTGGAGGAGATAGGCAGTCTTTGAGTGAAAACCCACTGCTTTCTCAGGTCACTGGTGCACAGACAATAAACGCTTATTCTATAACCCAGGGGTATCAAACTCAATTAAAACACGGGCCATTTGGTGCAACAGGCAAGATTCACGCGGGCCACATTACATTCACAAACGTCGCTGGAAATGAGTCAGCGCGTTTATACACGCCCACAGGCCCCCAGGAAAGACACTGGGCCACGTGTATACTCGTCTTCAGTAGTTAAAGGGTTAACGAGGGAATTGTGTGTGCGGTATTGCCTTGATCCCCCCTAAGCGCTATTTCCTTCAGAACAATTTTTTCTATTTTCATTTTATTTCAGAGCATCGTGGGCCACAAAAAATTACCCCGGGGGCCACATGCAGCCCATGGGCCGCCAGTTTGACACCCCTGCTATAACCCAACTTCTGTGTTGGTCAGACAGCATAAGCCCGGACTTGGTTTTACCTGGTAACAGAGCCAGTACTAATACCCAGACCTTAAGTCAAAATCAGCCCAGATTTCTAACCTCTTTCCATTGTACTGCATGATGCTAAACTATTTTCAATGTTCCTCCATCGATTCACACAATACCACTAAAGGCAACAATATCACTATTTGGAGTTAGAAGTGAGAGGCATGAGCTGCATTCTTGAGGGAACAAATACCAGTGGAAGCAAGCAAAGCGGAACCCAGGAACCCATCTCTGTTTAATGACACTTGAATGACAACAGACAGTAAAGGTATGAAAGACTAAATATATATAATACATAGAGACATAATGAAAATTTACAGCTCCTTTCCACTGACTCAGTATGCAAGTAGTACTTGTCACTCACAGTATGTATGAAAGAGAATTACAAGGCAGATTCTATTTTAGTTTGGCTTTGTTTTTTTGCTGTTTTTTTTTTTTTAATTTTTACTTGTGGAACATTTTAATTATATACAATAGTAGACAGAATAGTACAATGAATCCTTGTGTACCCATCACTCAGTCCCTATATCCATCAACCTAAGACCATTTCTGTTACCCTTCCCTCATCTACTTCCCCTTTTGTATTATTTTGGAGCAGACATTACAGATGTCAGATCATGTCATCATAACAGATTAAGCATAATTCTCTAGAAGACAAAATTACTTTAAAAATAACTACAATATCAATTATTATACCTAAAATTCCATAATATAAATAGGAGTTGATATTCAATTTTCCCATTATTTTAAAAACATGCAACATTTTTAGTTTTTTCTTTTGAGTTAAGATCCAGTCCCACAGATTGTGGTTATTTCTCCTTAATCTATTTGTTGTTTCTCTCTTTACTTTTTCCAATTTATTTGTTGAAGGAAACAATGGTTTTTAACTTGTAGCTTTCCCCATAGTCTAGATTTTGCTGTTTATATGCCTATAATACAATTATAAAGCAGCTTTAAACATTAAAGAAAATGTTCATGCAGGAGTACATGGATGTAACTTGGTGTATAACTGAAGTCTATATGACACAAACCATGGCTTTTAGCCAGGAATGGGAAAACACAAACTTGATGATTCATAGTAATCATTTCCACATTGGAACTTTTTCTCTTGTGACTAAGCACCAAATCAAATTCTTCCTTCCTCTTTTTACTGGGGACAGCTAAGTTCCTGGGCCAGGGTTGTCCCACATATATGCTGTTCTTTATTCAGTCCTCTCTTTTAACTGAGGTTGAAACTATTTCTTCATCCTGCATTTGTCCCAATATCATAGCCTTGTAAAAACTCAGTGGTCACTCCGTCTTCCAAAAAGACAGAATGGGGGGTTTTAGAGGAGTTAGGAGTAGACTGTAGATAATTGGTGCTGAGAAGCTGCCCCTGGCACCCTGTCACCTGATTTACATAGACGGATCTCAAGTTTGGAATAGCAGCCCGTCAACGGGACACCTGGGCAGCAAGGACTGAGGGAGTCCTGATAGATGGGCTGAGGGCAGTGTTATAGAACCCTGCACATACCAGGGAGGTGTGGGGGAGATTGCTGAGAGGTTGTAAGCCTCTGAGGGGTTTTAGGATGGTGGGTCCAGGGAACCAGGAGAGACTGTGTGGCTCTTGAGGCTGAAGCAAGGCAGGGACATGGACACCGGCAATGGATGGCACATAACCACTTAGGATAAACTATACGTCAGGTGATGCACGCATGAGACCCATCAAGCACCATGCAGACAACCTCACTGCAGAGGTTGTCTGATGCTGGAGCATAGTTAAGGCTTCCTGGGGGAAGTCGGCCCACTCTCCCGAGAAAGAGAAACAGAAGGAGGAGAACTTTGAATCAAAATGAATATTTAATAGTTAAGAGACTGAGTTATCTTCAAGTGGTTAGAGTTAATTTTCCTTCCATCAGCAGAAAGAGGACTCAGAAAACATGAAGGCATGTTCCAGCATAGCTGGGTTATGACTACATAATTTCAATCCACTACATAACTTGCACTTATGTGCTTATTTTGAAATATTTTTCATTGTTGTAAGTTTCATGAAGGCAAAGATCATCCCTTTTTACATTCTTAGTTCCTAACTCAATGTTTAGCTCTCGGCAGATACTGAAGCAGAATTTGTTGAATGACTATTACACCCACACATAAAACTCCCTCCATAGTACTTGATACAGAGCAAGTACTTGATGATCTTTTTTTTTTTTAGATTTATTTTATTTTTTGAAAGAGTCAGAGAGAGAGAGAGAGAGAGACAGACAGACAGAGAGAATGGGGAGGGCCCAGAGCAGTCTCTATAGTTGCACGTTATCAGTTTTCAACATAATTTCATTCCACACAGGTGGGCGGGGGCCACACAGGGCAGGAACTGGGCCTGGGGCCTCCTGCATGGGAGGCATGGCCCCTCAAGCCAGGGTCCAAACCAGGGGCGGAAAACCAAACTGGGGGCCTCCCGCATGGGAAGCACACCACAGTTCGGCATATGGGTCCACATGAGCTGGGTCCCGGATTCGATCCTCAGTCCCTGGGGCTTCAAAGTGAGCACTTAACCCACTGAGCCATCCTGGCTTCCCCTGACTATCTTTTCTTACCTAGACAATTATATATTTCTTTGGGCATAGTTTATCTTGCTGGTGAAAGCCAAATATGTTTTGGGTGGCTCTGAAGGTAAATCTGTTTTGGTTGTTTTTATGGGAATTACTTAAACTGAAGACAGTGTTTGTCTTTAACCTTATTTTGTATCCAGAGGGTATGTTGGATATAGCAGTAGCTACACTGCAGCTGCTAAGGGTCTGTTCTATGGAAGACGCTGAATACACCACCAACATTTTCCTAGTTCCTTCCTTAATTCCAGCACTTTCTTTTTTGCTCTCGGCCTGGGATCTAATCTGTTCTTACCTCCTTTCCTTTATCTGTGACACTGCTCTGATTCGCCTTTCCCCATTTACACCCTCAATCTTTACCCTTTTTCAGGGTAGAACTCCTGGCTAGACAGGGGTCATATGTCCCATATGTCCAGGATGGTTCCCATGTCAGGTGGAGTCATTTTCAACTTTGGAAAAACAAAAAACAAATTTTATAAAAAAGCCAAAATGCAATTTAATGTCTATATCTTAAAACTGTTTGTTTGTATTCCATCTCATTTATAAAAGTATTGAGGTAAGTATATCTTAGTAAAACATTTGTTGTAAATAAATTCACTAACCAAGAAAAAGATCTCGGAGCTCTGATTTGACTTGGACCCTATAGCACAGGCATAGCTTTGAGATATTGCTAGACCACCACAATAAAGCATGTATCAAAATAAAGCGAGTTGCAATCTTTTTGCTGGAACAGGATCTTGTCTGCAATGTGCAAAAAATGCCACATCTAAGAAGCACAATGAAGTGAAGTGCAACAAAGCAAGGTCTGCCTGCATAGTAGTTCCTCAATTTGTGTGATAAGAGTTACCTGTACTGCTTGTTAAATCCACATTTCCTCAGCTTTTCCCAACCTGGAGATCTATTGGGTGGGACTGAAGTTTTTTGTTTTTTTTTCTTTAGGTAATTATTTTCATTTGATCAGTTTAACAATTGCCAAGGTACATAGCAAGGACTGGGAGGATGAAGACACATGAGGTATACGGACATAAGTTGGGGGAAGGAAAGGAAGAAATTTCTGAGTAAAAACTAATTTGATCCAGCACCTTACGAATATATCTATATGAATTCTGATAATAAAAAATAGTTTATTTAGATTATGGAAAATTGATAATAGTGATGTTGGCAAAGATAAAACTATCAAAGTAAAAGAAAACAACAACAAAAAAACCTATCCAAAAAACTAAAAATGTGGTCAAGCTGTGTCAAATAATACCAATACAGTCAGTTCAATGATTTCTTTACTGTTGTATCTTATTAACATGTAGCACAGTGTCTGATTAACTAAGCTGTTTTATTTGATTAGAAAAATAACTTGGGGAAGCCTGGATGGCTCAGTGGGTCGAGTGCTTGCTTTGCAGCCCCCGGGGTCTGAGGATCAAATCCCGGCCCTGGCCCGTGTGGACCCATATGCTGAACTGGGGTGTGCCCCCAGTTTGGTTCTCACTGGGGTGAGCTTACTATGTGGGAGGCCCCTGGTTTGGCTCCCTCCCCAGGAGTGCTTCCCATGGGGGTGGTCCCAGGCCGGCCAGGTGCAGCCTTGAGCCACCGGCCCAGTTTGTGCCCTGTGCACCCACCTGTGGAATGAAACTATGTAGAAACGAATGACTTACAACTATGGAGATTGCTTTGGCCCCTCCCCCTTCTCTCTGTCTCTGTTTCTTTCTCTCTATCAAAACAATAAAAAATAAATTTTAAAATAAAAAAAACCCAAAGAAAAATAACTTGCCTCCCTTCGAATAACTGTCTTTATATATCAGTTTTCATAGGTAGTTGTATGTTACTGTCTCAATTTTAAAATATTAGTAAGAACACTGCATAGATAATGCCCTTTATTCTAATTTTTTGAAATTTAAGGACAAGACCTTCTAGAAAAGCAGGTGACTCATTTCATAATCTCTGCCTCTTGGAATTTTTTTTGTTTCTGCCCATCCCTCTTGAATAGGGGAATTTCATACTTTAAAACTTCCTGCACTTGGTAAAGAACAATACACACAGAAAAAGAAAACCCCAAACCTTTGTACTTTGCGGCCTATGCCCTCTGAGGGCTTAGTGGCCTTCATTCCTTCATGCAGTGTCAGGACCGCTGGGGTGGGGGTGTCTGGAAAGGAGAGCTCTAGTGTGTGTGAGAGGCAGGACTAACAAGAACCTTGGAGAGCTGGGAGGGGCTGCTGCTGGAGGACCCCAGGCACTGCCAGACAGAGGGGCCGTGTGGAAAGTCGGCAGTCTGGAGACTTCCAGGCCTTCTGGTTTATGGACCTGTCATAGTGCCCATTGCTTAAAAGGTGGGATTATTAAAACTAAGAATTCCTAAGGGGCATCGTTTTTGTAGTATGAATCTCTTCTTAATAAAATATTGCATGATATGAAAAAGGGTGGACAGTGCAGGTTTGGGGGCTGTTGTATTCTCTTCCCCCCAGAGTCTGTGCTCTGTTCTTTTGTGTCAGCCATGTGGCTTCTGACCACAGACAGCATGTTTTCTAAGTCTGGTGCACTGAAAACTGTTGTCATTCAGAAAAATTCCCAGTGGCTAGTACTTCCCAAACGTTGGGTGGTTTTTGAGGTTGGCAGCCTTGCAATTACATCTATATTACCCCATCTGTGTCTACTTTTGTGCTAATAAGAGCATGGTGCTGGCTGATAAGGGGCTGATGGGAATTCAGCATCGTAGGACCTTGATCATATGATCCATGCAGAAAACTTGAATTTTGGTTTTCATAGATGTGCACTGCTGCCACCCACATTTACTAGTGTCATCATGTCCTCTCTTTAGATGTCTCTACACAATTTGGGACATCACTAAAGAATGATAAAGTAATGCCTTTAGAATTTCCCACAATACATCTTCATGAATTAGAGGAAAGTGGCATGATTATAGAGGCAGATTGTATTAGAGTTATTTGGGTACTTAGCTGGGTTTCCTTCAGTCCCCTAATTTGTGTCTGCCTATCTGTGGAAAGGGGTCATTACACCTGTTCCTCATTTGCCTCAGAGGGCTGTTACAGAGATTCATTTAAAAAGTCTACAAAGCTTTTTGATCATGAAGAAGTATAATTACAAGAAAATATATTGCCATTGCAGTGGTTCTTGCAAATGTTAAGTAATTCCAGTCATAATGATGAATATGTATTATTCCATTCCAAACTTGGCTCATCACACTTTGTTTTTCCCAAAGTGTGTATTTCTAAGAGGATGGAGTTAGGAGAGGTGGATAATGAGTCACAAATACAGGTTATTTATTTATTTATTTATTTTTATTGTTAAATTTAATGGGGTGACATTGGTTGGTAACAATCAGACAGTTTCCCAATGGACAACTCCACATCACATCACCCATGCATCGCATTATGTGCCCAGCTCCCAGAATCAGGTCCCCCTCCAACCCGATATATCTGGTGCCCACTCCCCCC